>CM046451.1:30399367-30600623 GCA_025506515.1 Flaveria trinervia | reverse complement strand
CCTACTATTACATGCCTCAGCCAAATTCAGTTCAAGCTCCTATTGCACAACAACCACAAGCATTACCTGAGCCTCTACCATCTCAATCATCTCAATCACACCCTCATCACAGCTTCTTCACCCCTGGCATTGTTGACTGGAGCAGTTTACCAGATGATCTCTCTGGTAATGAGCATTTATTTGCTGGTGATGATCAACATGGTGGTGAACATCCTTTTGGGAATCTAGCTCTCATGGCCCTGGAATCTACTAAGCGTTCATGCTCCAATGCATCTTCTTCACAGGTACCCAGGTATCCTCTGAGGCTAAGGCCAAGCTTTGTTCTGAATCTTGCATAGATGTATTTATCTCTATTAGAGAGGCAAATGTAGCTTTAATAAATGAAAATTTAGAACTTGAGCAAAACCTTTCCAAAAGAAAAGCTGAATATGAGTTTGTTATTAAGGATAAAGATGATGAGATTTATAAGCTTAAATGCCAATTAAATGATGAAAAGGCTAAGCTGGAGGTCATTCTTGAGGACCATAGAGAACTCAAAGAAAAACTTGCAGTTACCCAAGTTGAGTGTGACCGCTGGGTGTCATCATGCAAGGGATTTGAAATGCTGCTCAGCAAGCAATCTACTTCGAATGTGAAGTTTGGAATTGGTTACAACCACATTGCACACCAACAAATTTTACTCCAAAACCAATAGTAAAATCTGAAGGTGAAAGCAATTTTCAAACCACATCATCATGTGCATCATCCTCAAGTGATATCCCAAAATCACAAGATGAAATCAGTGTTGATACCTCAGCAAATCAATTAGCTGATGGGTTAACTACTAATAAGCACATGAAGCTGAGTACTTCAGATGTTGTCCCTCAAAGTACCTCAAGTACTGAAGGGCAAGTTACAACAATTGAAAAGCATTTCAAATCAGCTGAAATAAAAGGATTAACAACTGCTAATAAAGAACAGCTGAAGAACAAGTTTTCAGTTGTTACAGATCCTTCAGTACTAAACAAAAGTACTGAAAGGAGGAAAGTACTGAAGAGCACACCTTCAGTAGTTTCCACATCAGCAGTTGATCAATCCAAGATGAAGAATAAGCCATGTGAAATATGTGGTAAATTCAATCATCTTTCTGATGAATGTTGGTACAAAAATGGTTCCAAATTCAACAGAGATAAGCTCAAGGAAAGAAGGATTTGTTTCATTTGGAAATGATGCCAAGGGCTACATCATTGGGAAAGGATTTGTGTCTAATGGACAAATCCGGTTTGATGATGTTAACCATGTGGAGAATCTCAAGTATAATCTGCTGAGTGTCAGTTAGATGTGTGATAAAGGGCATGTTGCACTTTTCACAAGCCAGAACTGCAGGATTCTGTCTTCCCAAGTTCTGAGGCTGATGGCAAGGTATTGGATGAACATACTATCATGAAGGCCAACAGGATTGGAAGAGTATATGCCATGGATTTGTCAAAGAAGATTGATTTAAAGGGTCATCCATGGCTGTTCTCCAAAGCCTCTCCTTAGGAATCTAAATTGTGGCATAGAAGGCTGGGTCATGTTAATCTCAAAAACATGAATCAACTGATCCATAATAGTTTAGTAAGAGGTCTACCAATAAAGGAGTTCCACTGTGATGAAACCTGCACTGCTTGTTTAAAAGGAAAACAGCACAAAGTCTCATTCCCTCCTATTGAAGAACCTAAGTCCACTGCCTGCTTGCAGTTACTGCACATGGGTCTATTTGGTCTTGTGAGAGTGATGAGCATGGCAAAGAAGAAATACTGTCTGGTAATTGTGGATGATTACTCCAGATTTGTATGGACTTTCTTTCTTCATTCAAAGGATGAGGTGGCTCAAAAGATTATAAACTTTGTGTTGTATATTGAGAAGTAGTATTCCCTATCAGTCAAGTGTATAAGGAGTGACAATGGAATAGAATTCAGAAACCATACACTTGTTGATTTTTATCTCTCAAAGAGAATCAAGAGGCAGTTTAGCATCCCAAGGACTCCAGAACAAAATGGAGTGTGGAGAGAAAGAACAGGACCTTAATTGAAGCTGCAAGGTCTATGTTGGTTGACTCTGGTTTGCCATTGATCTTTTGGGCTAAAGCTATCAATACAGCTTGCTATGTGCAAAATAGAGTGTTAGTAAATCAGAGGTTGATGAAGACTCCATATGAAGTTCTACATATTTGGCTCCTTTGATTTCATTCTTCAAAGCCTTTGGGTGTCCTTGTTTCATTCTCAACACAAAGGATCAGCTCCACAAATTTGATCCTAAGGTGGATGCAGGTATTTTTTGATTATTCATCTACTTGCAAGGCATACAAAGTCTTCAACTGCAGAACAAAGATAGTTGAAGAGACTCTGCATGTGAAGTTTAATGAATCTCCAAAGGACAAGATTCCACAAAACCTTGTGGAGTTATTTGATTTGGACATACTACAATATGTTCCTTATGAACCTCCAGCTGTTGCAGATCATGTGGATAAATCATCTTCTGCAGCATGTCTTCCACCTGGTGGTACTGAAGATGATGATGATATCAGTACTCACCTTTTCAAGTTTAGTGACCAACTTCCTGAGTCTGCTAAACTTGATGTTCCTGTAGCTTCAGTAGCTCCATCCACAACAAATGCTGATGAGATTTCTGATTCCTCTACATTATTTGACTTGCCATCTAATACTGGTTTCAAGAATCTGGATCAACATCTGCTACTGTTGAGCCTGCTACAAACACTTGCACTGATCTCATAGTGTACCAAGAGCTGAAGAATCACCCCATGTCTCAAATCATTGGTGATATCAATGCTGGTGTCTCAACCAGAAGTCAATTGTCTAACTTCTGCTTCTATGCTCTCTTCATTAGTCACTAGAGCCAAAGAACTATCATGTTGCTTTGAGAGACAATGGATGGGTTGAAGCCATGCAGCTTCAGCTACTTCAGTTCAAAAAGCAGCAAGTGTGGGAACTGGTTCCTCTACCCCCAAGTAAGTGTGCAATAGGCAATAAATGGGTATTTAGGAATAAAACTAGAAAAATGGGCTTATTGTCAAGAACAAGGCTAGACTGGTTGTACAAGGTTTTCTCAAGAGAAGGTATTGATTATGATGAAACCTTTGCCCTGTAGCCAGACTAGAGGCAATTAGATTGTTCTTAGCCTATGCTGCGTTCCACAATCTTAAAGTTTTTCAAATGGATGTCAAAAGTGCATTTTTATATGGTAAAATAAAGAAGAGGTTTATGTGTGTCAACCACCAGGTTTTGAGGATAATAAACATCCAGATTGGTTTACAAGCTTGATAAGGCTCTTTACGGGTTGAAACAAGCTCCTAGAGCCTGGTATGAAACATTATCAAATTTTTTTCTTCAAAATAATTTCACTAGACGCTCCATAGATAAAACTTTGTTCATTAAGAAGGTGGATCAGCATAAGCTACTTGTTCAAATTTATGTTGATGATATTATTTTTGCATCCTCTGATCCCCAGTTGTGTGATGATTTTACAAGTTTAATGAAACAAAAGTTTGAAATGAGTGTAATGGGAGAATTACAGTTCTTTCTAGGCTTGCAAATCAAACAAAAGGCTGATGGAACATTTATTCATCAGTCAAAATATACAAAAGATCTTTTGAATAAGTTTTTGATTTACAAAATTGTAAGCCCTGTTCTACTCCCATGTGCAACACCACACAACTGGATGCAGATCAGAAAGGTAAAGCTGTTGATGAAACACTTTACAAATGTATGATTGGGTCCTTGATGTACTTAACAGCTTCTAGACTAGATATCATGTTTGCAACTTGTGTTTGTGCTAGATTTCAGGCTGCTCCTAAAGACTCTCATTTGATTGTAGTCAAGAGGATCTTTAGATATTTGCAAGGTACACAATCTCTAGGTTTATGGTATTCCACTGGACACTCTTGCAAATTAGTTGCTTTTTCAGATAGTGACTATGCAGGGTGTAAGTTAACCAGAAAGTCAACTTCTGGTGGATGTCAATTCCTAGGCAACTATTTGATTTCTTGGCAGAGTAGGAAACAAACATCTGTTGCTACATCCACTGCTGAAGTAGAGTACATTGCTGCTGCAAGCTGTACTTCTCAGGTACTCTGGCTTCAGAACCAACTTTTGGATTATGGCATTACAGAGACTAAGACTCCATTATTAATGGACAGTGCTTCAGCTCTTTGCATTGTCAAGAATCCTGTTCACACACTAGGACCAAACATATAGAGATCAGACACCATTTTATTAGGGACTGTTTTGAAAAAGGTTTGATTGATCCAAAGTTTGTGCCTAGTGCTGATGAGCTGGCATACATTTTTACTAAGCCTTTGGATAGTTCAACTTTCCAAAACCTTGTGTTAAGGCTTGGTATGCTGCAGCTAGAATGAGTGACAACTACTGATGATCTCAGTAAACAAGTACTGATGATCATTAGTAAACATGTCACAAATTAATACCGATTCTGTTACAAACTATTGATCTAGTTATAACTACTGATGTTAGTTAAAACAGATAAGTACTGATGTCCTATGAAACAACTGAAAACAACCAAAAAGACTGATGAGTAAGTGTTGAGGACAGTATGAAACAGCTGAAAAGCTAAGAATTGACGAAAACTACTGATGAGAATTTTCTCTTCAGTTGTTTCTAAAACTGATGTTTCACTTAAATAGCTGATGACAAAACCATGTCTTCAGTAGTTTCACAACTACTGATGACTAACACCAAGTCCTTAGCTGTTTACAACAACTGATGACAAAACCAGTCTTCAGTAGTTTTACAACTACTGATGACTAACACCAAGTTATCAGTTGTTTACAACATCTGAAGACAATACCAAGTTTTCAGTAGTTTCACAACTACTGATGACTAACACCAAGTCTTCAGTTGTTTTCAAATGTCTGATAGTTAAAACCAAGTCTTCATTTGTTTTCATCACAACTGATGACAACACCAATACTTTCAGTCGTTTTCTTTTCAGCCTTTTCTAACCTATAAATACCTGTACTTGTAACCAAACGTTTCATTAGCCATTTTCAACCTTTCTCTCTCAACAATGGCGACCATGAAACTCAAACCTCCACAACTGTGTTGCCTACCTTACAAAATCGGCCTTCTGGAACAAGTTTGACACTGCCATCGATCTTATGGTGGATTCCCCGTACCGAACAGCCTTTCTTCTAAATCCTACCATATATCCTGATTCTTTATCCCAGTTCTGGACCAACATTTCTGTAATCACTGGTGAGAATGATAACCAAATCACTCTACAGTCGTTGGTAAACCAGACACAGGTGCTCATCACTACAGATATCATTCACAATACCCTAAATTTGCAATATAGCACCTATGCTAAAGAATACCCAAAAGGCACCACTGATATGTCTTTCATTAATAATGGGTATGAAGGCGACATAAGTGCTACCACCATACTGAAGAAGCACTTCCATGATGCAGAACGACTTATTTTTCACATGGTGAATGTCTGCCTAGCTTTGAAGATATCTTCTTGGGATCAGATGTCTTCCCGATGGCAACAGGTATTGTATTCTATCCTTGAGCAACAAAATCTAAATTTTTCTGAGATAGTTTTTATGGAATTAAAGGATCTGGCTCACAAACCTGTGGCAAATAGATGGCTACTTTATCCCAGGTTTCTGATGGCCATTATTTTAAATCAGCTAAAATCTGATGGACTTGTTGGTCTTGGAGTCCCTGCTCCAGCTGTTTTAGCTGAGGTATACTCCCGACATAACACAGACCCTACTCTCAAAGTGGCTGCCCGAATGCTAAAACCCAAGCAGAGGGAAGCCACAGCCTCCACTTCCAGATCCAAAGTCCCCACCAAACCCAAAACACAAAAACCCAAAAAGGCTACTCAGGGAGATGAGTCCCCTAAGGATGTCCCTGTACCTCCAACACAGGATATACATACTGGTTCTAACCCCCCAGTTATGTCAAAGACTCAACCTGCTAAAGCCGCACAGGTATCCTCTCAACAGGATCCTGTTGCAACCAATATTGGGGATCCTACATTGCTGGAACCTATCTCAATTGAGAGGTTACCATTGAAGAGCACCTCTCACCCAGGTGCAATCTGCTTTGGATCACTCTCCACATGCAACCGCCCCTCAAAGCCCAACACTTATTGTTGCAATAGTGCTGAGTCAGTTGCACTTCTCACCCCCTCCCCAAAAACCAATTACAACTGGGAATACCTCAACCATTGAGGGGGAGGACCAAAGTGCTTCTGATAACCCACAGCACAGGGGTTACAATGTTCAATCTCCAAGTGTAGAAAAGGAGATTCGAACTTCTGGTAAGGCTGCCACTTCTACTGATTCAGCAAATGATCAGGATGAAGTTGGTATCATCCATAAGACCTCACCAGAGGCAACTGCCATGAAGGACATAGTCCTGAGGCTCGAAGTCCCCAGTACCAAGAACAAGGGGCACATGCTACTACTGATCTACACTCAGAGCATGTACATCCTTATTCAATCAGGAGGTCAGGTGATTCAGCACAAACTGATAATGACCTGGGCTTTTTCTATGATGTTCTAGCCCATAATACCATTCTAGAGAATGAGGTGAGTAGACTCAAAGAGCTGCTTGCCAAAATGTCTCAGGATCAAAGACCATCTACCCCACAAACCCCACAGATGGCACCTTCAATTGAAGGTTTCCCAAACACTGAGCCTACACACATAACTGAGCCACCAGCCTTTGCTTTTGGCACCACCTCTCAAGGACAGAACCCCTCTAAGCAGATGGTTGCTATCTTTCAAAACTCCTTACCTCTCATCACTCCATCATCACTGACATAGTGCATAAAGCCATTGATGAGAGGATTCCCTCAAATCTACAAACCCTCATTGATGATGTTGTTCATAAATCTCTTTCTGCCTTAAAAACCCCGGATTCCAATGCAACCAAAAAGGGGGAGACTGCAAAGTCTAAGGCAGTGAAAGACAAGAAAAGAAAGAGAGTTGATGCTAAGAAAGAGCCTGAAAAAGAGAAAGAGCCTGAGAAAGAGAAGGAGGTTGAGAAAGAACTGATCTCAGAACAGCTGATTACATATAAAAGAAAGAAAAGTGCTGAGTCAAGAGCTGTTGAAGAAAAATCATTAGAAGACCTTGTTAAAGATGCTGATGAAGCTCATAGCAGATCAATGGATACAATTATAGATCAGCTATTTAGACATGGTCATGACACAGCCACATTAGACTCTAAGATCAGAAGGCTGAAAATAGAAGAGATACAATCAAGATGGGCCAATTATAGTGTGTTGGAAAGGGAAAGATTGGAAATCATGATCAGGTTCATAGCTAAGTATCTTGGAAGATCATTGATTGAAATCAAGTCATGGTCCAGGGACAGCATCTTGGCAATAACCACCAAGATCTGTTCGTCTGAAGTATATACCAAAGGGCTGCTCATTGAAGCCTTGAATGAAGCTGGTGCTGGGAGCAGGTCTGAACTGGTAAAACAATCTAAAGCCTCACTTACATCCAAAATGCTAGAAACGCCTGTCAAAATTCCCACACCAAAACCACCACAACCACAACCCACTAAACCAATTCCCTTACCCATAAAACCAATAGCCGATGATGTACCCCAGAAGAGGAAGAGAAGGGTACTGAGGCTAGAAGAGGAGGAAGAAGATAATGATGAAGATGAAGATAGGCTGCCAATCTCAACTGTTATACAATTGCCTAAGGCCATAAGTCACCCTCCAACAATTACTCCTGAATCTCAAAGCAAATTGTGAAAGTGACGTTAGAAGAAGAAGAGCTTCACAAACAACATGATGAGGAATTGTTGAGAAGAGTCGACAAAGCATATGCTGCCACATCTTCAATCATCAATATGAAGAAACATGCTCAGAGATTATACACTCTCAAACACACCTTTCAATATCAAAAAGAGAGAGTGAGGATTTGGCCTGATCCCAGGGTGTCTCATAGGATTCAAAAGATAAATATTCCACAGAGATACATTGGCCAAGTAAACAAGATTGTAGATGAAGTGATCTCTCTGGCCTTTGTAGTATCACCTTGGGAGATCCTAGATGACTTCAAGAAAGCCTATAAAGCTAAACTGACCCCACAAATGATGCTAGAGAATAAAGTGGTGAAAAAGGGGTTAGTGTATAGGAGGCTTGAGGAAGTTAGAAAGAATGAGCTCCAGTTGTTCTTAGAGGGTATTCACCCAGATGAATTGGCATATAGAATCATAACAACTGTGGAGCTAAAAAATGGGAAGCAGGTCAAATACCTCTCTGAGTATTATGGGCCAGAGTCACTCTTTGAAGGAGAAGCAGAAGAGCTTACCATGGAGGAACAAGTAACCTTCATTGAGGCCTATACAAGGGAGTCTTACAGACTCATATTTGGGAAGTAGATCTCATGGATGGGGTAACAGCTCTGTGTCCAGTTCCCCAAGACAGAGTTCCCATCCATCCTTTGCCAAACAGATCATTGAGACCTCTTCCCAGGCCTGTGCTTACAAGGGTCACTTCAGAGTTGATCTAGAAGACAAAAAGACCAATCTTTCTGCCATAATAAGTGGGACATCTTCAATAAGCTTAAAGGTTTTGGCTGCATTGGTTCAGGGGGAGTTTGTTGGACCAAAAGAACCAATGAGCCAGATCAGAAAAACCTTTAAGTCCTACAAGACATCACAACAACTGCTGAAGACTTGATCAGTTGTTTGACAAAGTCAGATCAACAGCTGAAGACTAAAGTACTGAAGACTTCAACAGCTGAAGACTAAAGTATTGAAGACTTCAACAGCTGAAGACCAATGTCTGAAGATCAACAGCTGAAGACTAAAGTACTGAAGATCAACAGCTGAAGTACAAAGACTGAAGACATCAGCTGATGACAACAACTGAAGTTCAAGAAGTCCAAGTACTGAAGCCTTCAGAGTTTGTCACAATAGCTGAAGAAGCATTCTTCAGTTGTTGTGATGGTTTTCTTTCAGTAGTTTTATTTTCTATTTCAGTACTTGTAAAACGACTGAAAAGCATGTTCTTCAGTCGTTGTTGTTTCAGTAGTTGTAGTGATAGTTAACACTTGGTATTTTTGTAAGAAGATGTCAGCTGTTTGACATCTTCAGTAGTTTTGTTAACTTTTAGTAGTTTGAATAATTCTGTTAGATGTCACTATCAAGTGACATCAGCAGACGTCACATCTCCTATATAAGAGATGTTGACCTAATTGTACGTGTGACATTTTGCCACCACGAAAGCATATGAATGAAATATTCTATTTGCAGAATTCTCTCTCTCTATAACCGTTTACTCTTACATTGAATATCAATTGTGTTCTTGTGAATTGTCTAATTCATTGTTCGAATTCCACTGCAATACTCTCTAATCAATCAAACTTAGATCACTGATCCTAACATACAACCTTAATGAAGAAATGCGTACCTATAAGCGGACACTCACCCAAGGGTTCCAAGGTAAGGTAAACAAATCCATCGGTTGATTTGGATTTATATGAATAGCTTTCCTTGGCAGAACAGCTCAAGATACAGGCATCACGCTCTTCTAGCATTACATGTTTCAAGTTGTATGACATAGACTCCGACGAGACTTGAAAACCACAAATAACGATTTAAAGTTCATTTGGAAAACCATTTGATTTGGGCACATAATGCCTTAGAATATGATTTAAGATTCGTGTGTGCATTAATAAGAATCAAAGTATAAGAATAAGCACATAAGACATATAATCAGATAATCAAGTAAACATATAAGCATATAAGATCCTATCTAAGCATATAAAATACATAAGAGGACTCATGTGTAAGGTTACTTAGTTATAGTTTAGGTCATTCCATTTCTAATAACCTAATTCCCTATAACCATGGCTCTGATATCAATCTGCACACCTCGACCGACGGTGGAATCATTGAGGCGGACGAATATGAAATGATTGTTCAAAGCTCATGGAATATGATAAATTAAAATAATATTAAATGTCATTTTTCATTGAATAATACTAGACAATTAAGTCACTACAATAGACCAAAGAATTCAACAACAAATAAAATATTTAATTAACCTAAGGCCAAGTCATATATGTGCAAGAAGAATTTCTCAAATAGCAATCCTGAAACGTATTAAAAATAAAGGTCAACTTTGAAATTTAGTGAGTTTCCATGGGTTAAGCATATATATATATATATATATATATATATATGTGTGTGTATATATATATATATATAAAGATTTACAAGTAGCAATTCATGTCAATGGTTACAGATTATGGAAGTTTATAGAATACATATAGCTACAATCAAACCTTGACCAATAATAAGTTTACAAGTATATAATGATGAACTAAGTGTACTTGGTTCCCATGATGAACAAGCATACGTCATCAAGAGTCGGAAATAACCTCGGCTTTATCACAAAATAGGCTGTTAGGATATGGTATTTAAACAAAACACCAACTGATTAACATGTTAAAAACCAAACCAAATAGTGCGGAATCCTATTTGATTGGCGATCCAATCAGTGAGAATGCACATAGACACAATAATGTATTGAATCTAATGTCAAGAATTGATTAGGAATCGACATACAGCGTTCTATGAACTTGGACTATGAACTTAGAGGCTTCTGGACGACTAGGGTACGTCTAGAGTCAAAGTGTATTCAATGCTTCTAAAATCATTATGTTTTTCTACAAATTAAGTGGTATTTATAGGTAAGGGTTGCTCATTCGGGCGATTGAACCATGAACTTGGTTCATTCTTGTGATTGAGCCATGCGGTTGATCCATTCGCACGACTGAGTGTTCAGTTGTGTGACTGAGTCAGACGCATGAAGCTGTTCAGGCGTATGGACTATTTAGGGGCATGGACACTCAGTCGCATGGCCATTCGGACGCATGAACACTATTGGGGCGCATGGTCCATTCGGGCGCATGTGAACTTCACTTAACCAAAGTTTGAATGTATTGATTGTAATAACATTATGTATATCAATTCAAACACTCATAAACCTATATAATCTAGTCATTAAATATTACTCAACTCATTAATAAAATATTAAACATTATAAATCACAACCAAACATTATCATTTCATTAAGTACCCTTATTACATAAGTGCAAGACATTTAACACATAATAGATTGAGATCAGGATCTAGGTTCATAAGTGTATCAACAAACTCCCCTTGGACCTAGATCTATTTATCGTCTTACCTTCTTCATAACCTCCTCATACTTCTTGTACTTTTCCTCTGTTGTGACTCCTGCATGTATTTCAAATGCAAAGCACAGTCATATCACATTTTGGAATTAGAGGGCTTGTACAATATCCTGCGTGTCATAGAATAGTGGCCACTTGTATAGAGTGTAGACGTCATCAGCTAATAAGTTGGTAAGCCACATCGGGTCGAATACCCTGATAGTATCCATTTTGCCCTCTTTGTTCAGAAGTATGATAGCTTCCCCTATTCTCCAATCATAGTACCACCATTTGAAGTAAGGAGTGAAGTCCTGTGGCATTTCCTGTAGAGGAATCTTTGACATTGTTCGTGGAGGACTCCACTTCAGCACTATCTTTGGCTTTCCAGTTATGGGATCAACTTCAGAACGTCTGATATACATCGGAGGTTGTTGAGGTTTGAGGTTGACCCACCTGGTGTGGTACTCTTTCTTCACGGCAGCCTCAAACTAGCCTGACATCTTTCTCGGGTTAGCATATAACAACTTTAATTTAGCCAGCTGGTTGAGCTCAAAACCAGGTAGAGTCTTTAGATCATGCGGGAATCTAATATACTCAATACCTTTCTCTCTCTTCACTGCGTAAACATTAAGATCATCAAAATATGCCCACACAATAATTTTGCCTGACACCTTGTGATGTTTCTTCATATTTTGCCTGACATTCTGTTTAATTTTGCCTGACACCTTGTGATGTTTCCTCAAAACAAGAAGCCTATTCAGCCTTTCTGATATCAACATCAGGGTTTGAGGCTTGGGCTTGTCCTTCAACCTTCTCTAAGTCTTGGTCCATCTTATCTAGTATCTCAAATGTATCACCGACCAGGGAGTCACCTAAATTGGGAACCGCATTTCCCTCTTTGTCAGCGTACTCGGGATAGTGCTCTGCAGTGACGTCCTCTATCTCTATTTCATCAATGTCGCTCAGCTCGTCGTCACTGGTTTCTACAAAGGTTGGAGCGTCCTCTACAATCTCATCGGGATTAAGCTTGAACATTTCTGCAATTTTCTCATCAGTGAGATTGTGAATGATCTCTCCTTCTTCAGGAGTGTACATTACAGATCTCCTAACAATGCCCTGCAGATCAAGAATCATCATGAGCTGAGTCTTGATCTGTTGGAGGGGAGCAACATCATGTTCATCCCTCTAAAAGTTTGGACTACTTGATTTAAAACATGTAACACAACAATCAATAATTAATAATCAAGACATAACCATTTACATTACATATAAACATTCATTACATAAATTTTATACATGATCCAAATACAAATGAGTTTAAATAACAATAAAACATCTAAATATTACTCTTGTCTTGGATCCTGTGTCCTTCTGCTGTCGGGGCTGATGTCGGGGCTGATGTCGAGGCACCTGGATCTTGGGTCTTCTTGGTCCGCCTCTCACTAGCTTCTTGTGCACCCGAAGCAAAAGACTCTTCTCCTCCTTCAATGTCTCCTCCATCCTCATCATCACCTTCATCATTACCATCATCACTCTCATCATCATCACTATCATCACCATCATCACCGTCTCCCTCTCTGATCTTTAGAGGCTCATCCTTTGTGCCCTTAAGTTTTGAGCAGGATGGTCCTCTTAGCGTCATCCAACTCCTCAAACTTCCTAGTAGATAACACATTTTGCTCCTTGAGTGGGAAATCTCTTGGCTCTGAGCAGCCATTTGCTGAGCCTGCTCTTTAATCTGGCGTGCCTGTTGAGAGATCTGCTATGATTGTGCAGCTGTAAGCTCCACTAACTGTCTGAGTTGAGCAGTCTTCTCATCATCGGCTGCTAATAGTTTCAGCACCATAAGATTTAGTGCTGAAAGCTGTTCCTCTACCCCACTTGGAGGTAGAGATGATCCTGAGGGAAAGGATGGGGAATATGATGGTCCTGCCTGGTGGCTAGAGGTGGTAGTGGTGGCAGTGGTGAATATGGGAGGTGGTATGTGAGTGGGTGGTGATGGGTAAGCTGAAGTGGTGGTGGATGTGATGTGGGTTGGGAGTGGAATCACTAGTGGAGGTAAGGCTGTAGTAATGGAGGGTGGAGGTGTAGTGGAGAAAGTGGGTGGTATGGTAGTGGTGGTAGCTGTGGTGGTGGTAGTGGTGGCAGAAGTAGTGATGGTGGAGGTAGTAACGAAAGTAAGCCTTCTTTTCTTCTTCTTCATACCATGGGGCTGAGCCATCATCTTCTTCCTCGAAGTAGTCGAGGAGGATGCTACCCCTAGGGCAGTACTCGGCTGGTCGGGAGCGTACGTGGATCAGTAACATCCTTTCCCGACCCACCGAGGCGTTTAGCAACAGCCTAGAGCCCCCGTTCTGTGGCAACTACTTTGCTTCACACAGTACGGGTCAGTGGCTCCACATCCGACACCTCCTCCTCCTCACCAGGTATGAATTCCCGGTGGAATCCAGCAGTCTCTGCCACGTCTCCAGTGGGGGCAGATGCTGTAGATACACTTGCAGTAGTGGGACCCCCTGATTGAGTAGGCCCATCATCTCTAGCATCCCCGCTATCATCATCATCATAGTCGTGCTCTGGGAGCTGTAACTGCTCATCATCTGGGTAGCTATCTACGTGACGCCACTTACGCCTACCTGGCGCCACGTAGTTCTCCTTGGCTAGATAGCCGATAAGGCTCTTTACCTGGGGCTTGATCTGCTTACCCTGGTAGACTCTCATACGACCCATAGTCGTATCGTCCATGATCTCTAAAGTCACTACATCGTGGCGCTCCTTTGGGAGCGAGGGCAGCTTCTCATCAAAAATCAGCTGCAAGAACCTAGGGTACATACAGAAACCCTCTTTTCCCTTGGCCTCTAGATTCTCCACGAGGTAAGAGAAGATCATGCTAGAGAAGCTGAAGGGGTAGTTCAGCACCAGTGCCACATAGGCATTTTGTATCTGGTCTGATAAGTCGTCGAACCCACCCCTTCTGGAAGCTATGAACTTTAGAATAACATGTGCCAAGTACTTATATTGGGGGCACTGGTTGCTCTTGTTGAGCACACATGAGTTGATGTCCCCAGCGTACTTAATCCTTAGAAAGCAGCCTCTCGCTGTCAGCGGGTGTAGCTTGGTGGGGTATCCAGCATCATCTCCCATCCCAAGTACATGCTGAAAGTCTTCAGCTGTAATCTCTATGTCCATACCAAAGATAGAGCTCCGAATGTTGTATGGCTCTCGTGATCTATCCACTGATGCATTCTCCCAGAAGGCCTGGTGTATAGACCTATAGGCAGTGCATGGAGTAGAGATGGCTTTGTGTATCCTCGATCACTTGATAAAAGCAATGATCTCAGCAAACTCGGCACCATTTCGAGTTGTATGGTCTAAATGAGCACAAATGTTGTGCTTGGGATTGATAGACCATCTATCAACCATCGATGTGTAACACAAGATACATAAACGTTAGATACTCACATAACACAAATCAGTTCTATGTTACTTTATATAATTCATTCTAATTCATCATGCGAATGAATCATGCGACTGTGTTCAGTCGGTTGTGCTGTCATGCTACTGGACTTATTCGGGTGAATGAACGGGTGAATGAATAGGTGACTGAGTTCAATCGGGTGACTGATCTTGCGATTGGTTCAGTCGGCTGACTGAGCTCATTTGGCCGATTGAGCTCTTGGGCCAGCTCAATCGTGCGATTGGAGTTCATCCTGACGACCAGTCGCACGACCTACTATTCGGTCGACTTAGGTTCGAATCTTGACCAATTCATGAAACTAAACGTTGTGTATAGGTTCTTTAGACTCACAATCACTTAACTAATATCCTAATAACATTATTTTTAACATTTTACATGGTTTCAGTAGGTCATTAGTCCATTGAGTGGTTCGGTTCTTGTTTCAGTCGCGAATCACTAATTAGGGCACCATATCTTCTGATTTCTGTGAGATTTCAACACATTATACCTGTATAAATGCACACACCTGTCAGAAGATCAATAGGAAAGTATAATCGAGGTCTAAAGAAATTTTGGCAGCGTGAATGTAAGATGTGCGATATAAGGGCGATTGGAGGTGATGAGCTGAATGCGATCAACTGTGGCCCTATTTATACTGAATCTGAGCTCAATAGGCTGACTGGACTCATTCGCTCGGTTCATTCGGGTGAATGGAACTCAGTCGGGTGATTGGCTTAGTCGTGCACTTTCAGACGGCCGACTGGAGCTCAGTCGATCGACTGACTCATTCGCACACTCTCATTCCGTCGAATGGGTCATTCGGATAAGCCATTCAGGTGAATGGGTCATACTCATGTCCATTCGGCTGTTTAATACATGAGTATGGTCCATTCGCATGATTGGTCCATACTCATGGTTTATTCGTGTGAATGGGTCAAACTCATGAATTTGACTTTATGACCACTTTACAAATTACAGCCTTTTAACTTTTGAATAAACGTTATGTGCACTTGATCATCTTAGACATGATCATTTTAATCTTGACAAACCATTGATCACCTCAGACGTGATCCTTTTAAAACATTTTGTCACATCATACGTGACCCAATTTTATTTGAAAGCACGTGTGGTCACCTCAGACGTGACCGTTTAGATGATAAGATTCCCTATCAACTTCCATGACATAGTCCGATATTAAGCAAACTGAAATTGACAAACTTTATACAAAAATAAAAGAAATAAAACTGTAACTTAAAACTAAGACATGTTTTTGTGTTTTTGTGAGGGTTAAGTCCTCAGATATAAATCTACGAAACAATTTTTCTGAGAGAGCAGCTTCAATCATTTAAACCATACATGGACTAATTCAAGTTGGAATCATACAGGAGATTTAAATCATTCAGGGCAAGTTATTTAAAAACTATTGATGCTCTATTCTTGTTTTTCATCTAGAGTCATTTAGCAAATTTAGGAGATCATACTAGTACCATTAGGTCCCCACATTGATTTGAACATTCAAGAATTGTAGCCACAATGATTGTCAGTATATTTGTCCTCTTAAATCCATACACAGACTTTCAACACAGATTGGTGATGGTTAAGGTTTGTTTATTTCAACCAGTATTTGTGGATCCCACACTTATATAGTAATCAACATTCCTCAGGAGATTTTTGAGCGGTCTAAGGGTAGTGTTCAAGAAGAGACTATTCATAGAACTTTCAAAGAGAAGCCAATCCTCAGGTCAGTGCCACCGCACAACAGAGAGGCGGCAAACAACAATGAGTTCTAGAATATATAGATTATGCTTATCCTCAGGTCAGTGCCACCGCACAGCAGAGAGGCACATAACCCATCTTCTTGTTTGAACATTTTCATTCTTTATGCACAGATCTCACCGACAACATAAGTTATCAGTTTGATTACATTGTTTTATGTGCTTTTTCTCATGCTTTGGTCTTACTCACACATTTGTGGCGTTTCTTTTGCTCATCACCCCTTATTGGAATCTTGTTGATTGTGTTAACCAGGGATAAGGTGTTACCCACAGCTAGTCAAACATCTTAGTTTAATCTTGAGATCACCAAAAAGGTCTAGTCATCTATTATGTTGAATCTACCGACATATCATCTGTGGTCTAGCGACCTCTAGGTCTAATTTCTTTGTGTTACCTTAGTGGTAGCTAGCTTATCTATCATATTTCCTTTTATATTGCTCAGACTACACAGACTTATACGTGAGCTTTGCATTTTTTTTTTCAATTTTGATTTTTAAAATCCCAAATGGTTTGTACCTGTGTACTATCATATTCTAAACATTGAATCGGTATCACACATACGATCTTATTATTATCAACTTGCCTCTTATTTTCCCTCGCCTTTTTTTTATTTTTTTATTATTTTATTTTTTAGTCTTTATATTGCCTAAACCTATTCTCCCCCTAAAATTATAAAACCACCACGGAGTAGCGTTTTAGGATTTTAATAGGCAAGGAAATAAACCAATTGTAATGAAACGAATTTAACATTAAACAAAGACAAAAGAATAAAATAAAATAAATTAAAAATGTAAAAATAAAAGAAACTAGACACGACACATCGGACTATACATGGTCATCTTTAGGAATGACCTCACTTTTCTTTTTAACGCCGTTGACATCTAACAATATAAAAAACGTGGTTTGTCAAATGCCTTTGTATAGAGGTCAGCGCGTTGAAAATCCGTATTTATTTTTACCACATCGATTAAGTTCTTTTCAAAGCAATCACGTATAAAGTGATATTTGATACCGATGTGTTTGGTCTTAGGATGTTGGACCGGGTTCTTAGTAACTACAATTGCAGCAGAGTTATCAACAAAGATTGGAGTAGAAGAGAAGTGCAAACCATAATGCCGCATTTGCTATTGAATCTATATGATTTGAGAACAGCAGGTTGCAGCAGCAACGTATTCAGCTTCACAGGTTGACATTGCAACCGAGGTCTGCTTCTTGCATTGCCAGGTTACTAATCTTCTTCCAAAGAACTGACACCCTGCTCATGTAGATTTGTAGTTCATCTTGCAGCCGCCGTAATCCGAGTCTCTATACGCTGTAAGCTCAAAGTCATCATCATGAGGGTACCACAACCCAAGTGTGGGTATGCCCTTCAGATAACGAAAAATCCTTTTGACCTAATTAGATGGTTCACCTTAGGCTTTGTCTGATATCGTGAGCATAAACATGTAGCATACATGATATCAGGTCGGGAGGCAGTGAGGTACATGAGAGATCCGATCATCCCTCGGTACATAGTGGCATCTTCCAGATAACCATTCTCATCGGGTGCTACATCATGGTTTGTAGCAAGTGGAGTGTCAGCCGTAGACACATTCTCCATGTCAAACCGACTGAGAATATCCCCTACATACTTGGTTTGATGTAGAAGATCCCATTTGGTGTCTGATCCACCTGTAACCTGAGAAAGAACTTCATCTCCCCCATTGCATTCATCTCAAACTCAACCTTCATTACTGCTTCAAACTCTTTGCATAATTCTTTGTTCTTTGAACCGAAGATTATGTCATCGACATAGATTTGTACTAGCAGTAAATCTCCATCCTTTTCTTTGATAAACAATGTACAGTCAATGACTCCCCTATGAAAACCGTGTATCACAAGATGAGTCGAGAGTTTCTCATACCAAGCCCTCAAAGCTTGATGAAGCCCATATAATGCCTTGTTGAGTTTGTACACTCTGTCCCGATTATATGGATCCTCAAATCCCTCTGGTTGACTTACATACACTGTCTCTCGAATCTCACCATGAAGGAATGCACTCTTCACATCTAGTTCATAGACTTTGATTTTCATGTGAATCAGACAGATCCAAGTCGCCTGCGATGCTTCTTGTGCTGACTGGATCAAATAGATCCATGTGAAGGAGCTCAAGAGGAAGTTCTATAGAATGGACTTTCTTTTCCTTATGAGACTTCTTCGTCTGTTTGCCCTTTTTGCACGCAACACAGAAATCTAGGAGTTGGAAGTTTTTGACATTTACTCCCCTCACTAGATCATTCTGGACCAAGTGATTCATCTTCCTTGGATTTATGTGTCCTATTCTCCTATGCCAGGAGGTGGAATCCTTCTCAGTGGCTTTGGACAAGAAGCACTGAACTTCATGATCCGTTGTGGAGGCCTTTGAGAGATCCAAAACATAAAGATCATTATATGTTAAAGTTGACATTAGAATTTGGTCCTCCAGAATCATGTAGTCCTTCTTTAGAACGTAGCACTTCTTGTTGTCAAAGACTACCTTGAATCCTTTATCACAAATTTGAGAGACTGAAAGCAAGTTATTTTGTAGTTTTTAGACGTAGTTTCCCTTGTCAAACTTAACCTTCTCATTTCCCACTTCCCCTTGGGTTGTGATGTACCCGCCTTTGTTTCCAGCAAATGAAACATGCCTTCCTTTGATTTGTCTGACGTTTCATAAGAGAGCTCTGTTCCCTGTCATGTGCCTGGATGCTCCGCTATCTACAATCCATGTGTTAGTCTCAGCACTATAGCGAACACCCTGCACATTCAATGAAAACATTAGTTCATATTAGGAACCCAAGCCTTCATTGGCTTGGGTTCCCCTAAGGCATCACACATCATAAATTCAACCCATTACTATTTGAGGTTAAGCGAAGCTCAGATTTCGGTTTGTTCTTATTTTCAGACGCGGAGGCGGATTTTCCTTTCCATAGACCAGCTCTGTGTAAGGCTTGTTTGTGATAGACAAACGACTGGCTGATGAATTGAACTTTGGGTTCACTAGGCCTTTTTGGAGGCGTCACTGAGTTCCTCTTAAAAGATCGAGGTGTAAATACTGGAAGTTCTACTTTCCTCCTTGGTGTCTGATAATGAGGACACTAAGACGCTATGTGACCATACTCTCCACAATTATAGCAAGATCTGCTTTCAACTTTACAGTTTATTTGTTTTGGTGGAGATGTAAAAGTCATGCAGTTGGCCTTATTATGTTTGGACTGAGACACTTCTTTATTAGATGTATGATTTGGTTTTACAAATTTAATTGCTTTACCTGGTTTTACATCTTTTATCTCTTGTTTACCTGGACTTTGACATGAAGCTCGTGATTGATTAGGTTTAATAGTCTTTTTGGGTTCTTGTTTAACGTGGTTTGACCTAGATTTTAAGTTAACCCTTTTAAATTCAGTTTCCAGGTTAACACAAGGCATCTTCCCTTTTGCCTTTGAAGTGGCCTCCTTTTGTTTAGAGTCAGATTCATTTGATTTACTAACGGAATCTGGATCACTAACAAGAGGAGTGGACACCACATGATCCTTGATGGGGTTTTTGTTAATCGGTTTACTTTTGGTGTTCATCAAGGTCTCAAGTGGTGGTGGAACCACTTTGTATCCCAGCCCCTCCCTATTATTTCTCTCTCTCACCAAGTATTGGACAATGTGTGATGAGCTTGTCCAACTGTGCAGTTTCTATTTTAAAGAGTTGACTTCTACTTCTAAAACAACCTTTTGCTTCTAGTGTCCTCTAGGGAGTTCAGATAGTACCTAATGTCATTTGCTTGGATAAAGGTGACTACCTCTGTTTCCCTAAGCTGTTTAGTCAATAGGTCTATCTTTTCCTTATAACTATGCTTGTTTTGTTTTAACACTCTATTTGCCTCAGTTCACAGTTCCAGGTCCTTTACTAAGTTATCATTATGATCTAATAACCTAGCAAATTTTAAATCTATACTTTCCCTAAATTTATTACAATCTAAACAAGCATTATTATTAAATAACTGGTCAGTAGTACTTACCTGAGATGTTGAAGATGAATCAGCCATGAGTACAGAATCGTTCATTCTTGTTTTGGTGATTCTGACGTTGATCCAGACATTCCTTCTTCAGGCAGGTGGTTGACCACGGGTTCTATGTCTTCAAGATTTGACATTGCGAGCTCTACTGCTATGTCTCCCTCACTAGCTGAATCGTCATCAATGTCCTCCATATTAGCTATGTTGGACTCTCCTGGTGACACGAACTAAAAGCTCCAGTCCTATCCTTCATCCTCATTAGCAGTCAAGGCTTTGGGGTCATTACTGAATGAGGTAGAACTGCCAGATGTGGCTTTGTCCTAACAACTGAATGACGAGAAGGGATTGTTGTTCCCTGTCTTCTTTGGCTTTACACACTCCCACTTGAAGTGTCCCTTCTCACCATAGTTGAAACAAGTAACCTTTGACTTGTCGAAGCCAAAGGTTGTGTCTTTGGTCGCAACCAAGTTCTGTCCTGTCTTTTTGACAAACTTTTTAGCTCGTCGGACATCACTTGCCAAAGCCCACATTACGTCCATACGTTCCAACTCCATCTCGTCCACCTGTTCATAATCTTCTTCTGCCAGGTGACAATTTTCTATCTTTCCAGCAACTAGTCTATCATAGGAGTGGACTACAGCAGCTAAGAGGTCCATGTGTTCTTTGGCCACCTCAATAGTCACATTCTCGAAGTTGTCGGTTTTCAGTTTTGCTGCATTGGCTTTAGGTATCATGTACTGGGTGCTAGACAACCCTGACGTTTCGGACCCTGAAGATGACGGTTGTGTTGGAATTACTGCGCTTGAGACGAAGGCAGTTTGTAGTGGTGCTCCAAATGTCTTGACCGGCGGAGTTGCATTGTAGAGTGCAGGATTCTGATCGTAGTTGGCCTTTTGGGCTCTGTACTTCATCCTTAGCTCCTCTTCCCTCAATGTAAGAATGAAGTCATTTATGTCTAACTTTGAGAGCATTCCATTCTGTCTGAGGTTTGAAATGAAGGAAACCCATTTCTCCGGTAGACCATCTGCAAAATTGGACATCTTATCCTCCATCGATGTAGTTACACCATGAGTGTGCTTCTCACTCATCAAGTGGTAGAATCTATCGATCACATCATCCAGACCTTCCTTTCCCATTGAAGAGAAGTTGTCGAACTCCTTCTTCAAGGATTTGGCCTTAATGGCTTGAGTGAGGCATTCCCGTCATACCTCTTCTCCAACGCATCCCATAGTTTCTTTGCTTGAGTATACTCCGAATACTGATGGAAGATATCCTTTGGAATAGACTGAGTGAGCAAAGCGTATACTTTCTTCTCAGCGTTGTATTTGACCTTCTGAGCATCCGACATCCCACTTAGAGTAAGCTTAACTCCATCTGCTCCTACGGGCATGCTGTACCCCGACTCTATTGCCTCTAACAGATTTGTATCTACTCCACTGAAGTAGATTTCAAAACCTTGTTTCCATTGTGGGTAGTCATCTAACGTTTTAAGCTTCGGGGGTTTATTGTGAATTCCCACTTCGTTCTCCAACAACAGTAGATTCTGGATACGAGTATCTTTACTTGTTGTGTATGCTGAAACCTGGTCCTCCATTTCACTTAAATTTACAATTTAACAAACTGCTGATGTATGCGAATGAAGGTTGCGATTGCACTTATTCGGGCGATTCTCAAATGAGGATGAGTTAGTCGGCCGAATGAACTAATATGGTTGAACAGTCCGAATAAGATTCTCAATCGTACGAATGAGCGTACGAATGAGTCCAATCGTGCGTTGGAGAATGCAAAAGAACTCAGTCGTGTGATTGAGCCAATCGTGCGACTGAACTTGCTGAAGTTTGATAATTCGTAGGTTAAACGTGTTTTGGCTGTAAAAACTCGAATTTTACCAAACCCTAATCGCCATATGCCGGAAAAACTAAACTTTTAGGTCAAGAAACGTCTAAGACTCCGTGAGACACAAAAAGATTGTGTTTTTGATGAAGAAACACAACTTTTGTATCAAAACTATTGAATCAACACATAATCAAGAGCCAAAGCTCTGATACCACTTGTTAGGATCTGGTATTTGAACAAAACACCAACTAACTAACGTGTTAAACTAAACCAAATTGTGTGGATTCCTATTTGATTGGCGATCCAATTAGTGAGAACGCACGTAGACACAATAATGTATTGAATCTAACGTCAAGAATCGATTAGGAATCGACCTACATCGTTCTATGAACTTGTAGTACGAACTTAGAGGCTTCTGGACGGCTAGGGTACGTCTGGAGTCGAAGTGTATTCAATGCTTCTAAAATCATTACGTTTTTCCACGAATTAAGTGGTATTTATAGGTTAGGGTTACTCATTCGGGCGACTGAACTATGAGCTTGGTTCATTCGTGCGATTGAGCCATGCGGTTGATCCATTCGCACCACTGAGTGTTCAGTCGTGCGACTGAGTCAGACGCATGAAGTTGTTCAGGCGTATGGACTATTTAGGTGCATCGACACTCAGTCGCATGGCCATTCGGACGCATGACCACTGTTGGGGTGCATGGTCCATTCAGACACATGTGAACTTCACTTAACCAAAGTTTGAATGTATTGATTATAATAACATTACGTATATCAATTCAAACACTAACAAACCTATATAATCTAGTCATTAAATATTACTCAACTCATTAATGAAATATTAAACATTATAAATCACAACCAAACATTGTCATTTCATTAAGTACCCATTATTACATAAGTGCAAGACATTTAACACATAATACATTGAGATCAGGATCTAGGTACATAAGTGTATCAACATAGGCTTGTCAGAGCCATAGATCTATGACTTAATAATATAGTTATAACCTTGTTATTCTTTACAAAGTAACTAAATTTAAGAATTATAAGTTTTAAAATCTTTAAAAATTAACTTAATAATTTCTGAAATGTTTTAATCAACAAAATAATTATTATTTTAACAAAACAATATATTAAGACTTTATGGAAATTAAAATGATTAAAAATCTACTAGTTGAAAAGATTTGAGGGTCCCTGATTTTGAACCCGGGTCCGTTGTGTGAAAGCTGTAAGTTGTAACCGGTTGTGCAGAAGCCCAAATCTGGTTAAACGCTCAATTAAAAGTTTAAAAACCTTAATTACAAAATCCTCTAATTTCATATAAACCCTAATTCGGTTTGGATCCAAATTGAACCTCAAGATGATTATGATAACGAAATTCATAAGAGAGCTTTTGTTGTTCATATGATTTCGAGTGTATTGAAGAATTAATTACCTGAATTAATTACGTGATTGAATGATAAATTTAAGACAATTGAAAGAAGGTTCAATCATGACTTACACACATCTGGTTTGAGACGAGAATGATGATGATAATCCAATTATTCTTGTGTGAAGCCTCTAAGGGTTATGATAATCGAAAACCCTGAATCAGTTGCGATTCAAAGTGTGCAAAAGGTAATGTTTGTCCACGTTGCAGGCCGCAACATAGAGGGTGATCGAATGTGATATGTATGTGTTTGTGAATCAAATTGGAGGTTCAGATAGCTTCTCGAAATCAAAAGGGAGGTTTCCCTTCAGTTATATGGTTTTAATTTGGTCTGTTACGTTTTGAGCGGATCAAGGATTTGAATCGGGTGTTTTGGTTTCAATTCAAGCGAATTAACCATCTCATAATGCGTATTAAAATGACTCATTGGTTAGAAACTGATGCACGAAGGTTAAGAAGCAGTTTAATTGCATTTAAATCAGGCGTTTTGGGGTTTTGGTGATCGATAGAATGATCGCCAGATGTGGCCGAAACGCGGGGAGGGGCGATAGGAAAGGGGGTTTGGTTTTGTTTCAAATTTTTCAAGTTTACAAGTTTGGTCCTTGTAGTTTTATGTATTTATTATTTTATGTCATAAAGCTTTTATTTCAAGTATCGAAAATTACAAATTCAACCCTAAACCTTATAAAACTAATTTGAATAATAGTCAAATTAATTATTTGTTAATCTTTATAATTTTTATAAACCTTTTCGATTTTATAATATGATTAGTTATTTTTAATAAATAAAATTCATAACTACTAATAAAACTTTATAAGTTTATTAAAATTTATTTTTAACTTAATAGATTTTAATAAGACTTTTCTATGTAGTATTTATTGTAAAATAATTACTACATCTTTATAACATTATTGAAAAATTATTTATAAATTCATAAATTGTTTAGATTATTAAAAAATAAAAAGTTCAAATAATAAATTACACATTTATTGTATTTGATCCATTAAAAATATTAAATAATTTAATAATGAAAGTTCAAAATGATTTGGGTTTGGGTTTTAACTTGCAAAATAACGGATCCATTACAGTTTTAATTTTTTTATTCGTCTCAGGCGAGATACACACGTCCCAAGTGAAAAACTTATGACAATGATAGTCATCACCATAGGTCATTCCTATTTTTCAAATATTATTATTGTTGTTGTTGTTGTTCTTGTTGTTGTTATTGTTGTTGTTGTTGTTGTTGTTGTTGTTGTTGTTGTTGTTGTTGTTGTGTGGTTGTTGTGGTTGTTGTGGTTGTCATGGTTGTCATGGTCGTCGTCGTCGTCGCCACCGTCGCCATCGCTGTCGCCGCCGTCGTCGTTGTCGCTGTCGTTTTCGTCCCTGTCGTCGTCGTCCTCATCGTCCTCGTTGTCGTCTTCGTCCTCGTTCTCGTCGTCGTCGTCGTTATTAGTAGTAGTAGTAAATTATTATTATTAGATTATTATTATTAATAAATTTTAATGAAAATTTAATTAATAATAATAATATAATAATAATATTATTATTATTATTATTATTATGGACTCATACGTATTTTTAAAATATGTAATCACCCTAACCATAATATCAAACATATTTAACATTGTTTGACTCTCACTGATAATAAATTAACAAAAACAAACTTAAATTTCTATTAATAAGAATAATTTCCTATAAATTATCATCATAGTGTATAATTGAATACAATAATTACAATTAAAAAAAAATAAAAAATAATGACTGTAATTGACATTAATCATCATAACCAAACATATTATTTATAATTACAATTAATAAATATAATATTTATATATAAATAATAAAATATGACTTATAATTATAATAATATTTGTATTAATAACAATAATACATGTAATAATAGCAATAATACATTTAACAATAACAATGATATGTACATAAATTATTATTAATAATGATATTAATAATAATTATTATTATTGTTAGGGATCGTGTACGGATGGAGTAATAACTGATTTACGTATATACCAACTCAAATAGTGCGGAATCCTATTTCATTGGCGATCCAATCAGTGAGAACGTTAACCCGACCGATTTACGAATAAACTAAACGTTAAGAACGAATAGGAATCGATCAAGAAAGATCTATGAACTTGGACCGGCTTTCTTGGACGTTTTGGATGACTAGGGTACGAGTAGGAGTCGAAATATTGAAAGTGGTACGTTTTTTCACAAATTAAGTGGCATTTATAGGTTAGGGTTAGTCAATCGTACGACTGAACTACCATGGTTCAGTCGTGCGACTAAAGCATGTGACTGAGTCAATCACACGACTGAAGGTTCAGTCGTGCGTCGTGCGACTGATCTAGTTTCCTGGTTCAGTCGTGCGTCGTGCGACTGATCGAGTTTCTTGGTTCAGTCGTGCGACTGGTCCATTAGCATGAAGTATTCATGCGTATGAATCATTAGCATGGTCCATTCTCATGAAAGCTTCATACGACAAAGTTTGAATATGTTTCTCACTCATTATTTGACTAAGATCTATTCAAACTAGCTCAACCTATATCGTTTGTTCAATAAGCGTTAATAAATGATAAACATTTAAACATACACTGAAACATTAAACATTAAGATAAACAACCACAAAATATTTTTCATTCAACTCATTCGTTTCATTACATTTAGGACATGACAAACATATTACATTAACATCGTAAACTAGGTACATATGGATCAACAAACTCCCCCTTGGACCTAGTTTCCTTCATCGTCTGGCATCCTTCATTAGTTCGTCAAACTTCTTATGTCTCTCCTCAACTGTGACTCCAGCATGTAACTCAAATGGAAAACAGAGTCTTATCACGTTCTAAAACTGGAGGGCCTGTACAATATCCTGCGGATCATAGAATAATGGCCACCTGTATAAAGTATAAACATCACTAGATGACAGGTTGGTTAGCCACATTAGGTCAAATACCTGGAAGGTCTCCATTTGGCGCTCTTTCTGTAATACTATGGCCGCTTCTCCTGTTCTCCAGTCATAATACCACCACTTGAAGTGGAGAGTGAAGTCCTGTGGCATTTCCCTCATGGGGATCTTTGACATAGTGCGTAGAGGACTCCACTTCAGCACCACTTTGGGTTACCCAGTTCGTGGGTCCACCTCCGACCTTCGAATGTACCTCGTAGGTTGTTGAGGATTGAAATTAACCCATCGAGTGTGGTATTCTTTCTTCAACGCAACTTCAAACCATCCTGGCATCTTCTTGGGGTCAGCATACAGCAGGTTCAGGCGTGCCAACTAGTTGAGCTCAAAACCAGGAAGAGCCTTCAGATCATGTGGAAATCTGAAGTACTCGATTCCCTTCTCCCTTTTCACCGCATACACATTTAGATCCTCAAAGTAAGCTCACGCTATAATCTTGCCAGACACCCTTAGATGCTTCTTTACTTGTAGAGCTTGGCGTAGGCACTCGGCTTTAGCGTTGTGCATTGGACACGGATCTCTGCAAAACAAGCTGCCTATTCAGCCTTTATGTTCTCAATATTGGCGCTCGAGGCTGGGCTTGGCTTTCTTATTTCTCAGTTTCCCTCTCCATCATATCCAATTTAACATACATATCACTGTCGGGTGTATCTCCAAAATCAGGAACGACATTTCCCTCTCCATCAGTACATTCCGGATAGTGTTGTGCTGTGATGTCTTCAATCTCTATCCCATCAACATCATTGAGCTCGTCATCACTAGCAACATCGACAGTAGGGGCATCCTTAACCAATTCATCCGGGTTTAACCAGAACATTTCTGCGAGTTACTCATGAGTGAGGTTGTGAATGATTTCTCCTTCTTTGGGAGTATAGCTTACTGACCTCCTGACAATCCCTTGCAGATCAAGTATCATTGTGAGTTGAGACTTGATCTGCTGAAGGGGAGCAACATCGTATTCATCTCGCTAATATTGTGGATCTGCTTGATTTAAAACATTTAACACATCATTCATCAGTAAATAATCAAGACAGTAAACATTAAATATATACATAAACATTCATTACATAAGTTTTAGTATATGATTCAATTACACAAAACTTCATCATACAAAAACATTTAAACATTACTTTGATCTTGAATCATGTGTTCTTCAGCTGGTGGGGCTGAGGACGAAGCACCTTGATCATGTGCTCTCTTGGATCGTCGCTCATTTGCTTCAGTAGCAGCCAATACAACAGCATCATCACCCTCCTTATCATCTCTGCTCTCATCCTCTCCCATATCATCATCTCCACCATCATCATCAGAATCATTACTATCATCATCATCCTCTCTGATCTTCAAAGGCTCTTCTTTTGATCCCTTAGCTGAGCATGATAGATCTGTTAGAAGACTCCAACTCTTTAATCTTCTTTGCTGATTCGGCTTTATGCTCTTTGAGTTGGGTGCTGTCCTCTGCCTGCTGAGAGATCTACTGTGATTGAGCAGCAATTAGCTCCATCAGCTGTCATAGCTGAGTAGTCTTCTCGTCATCGGTAGCTAACACCTTCAACACCATACGATTTAGTGCCGACAATTTTTTCCTCTACCCCACTGGGAGGTAGAGATGATCCAGTGGTGAATGTGGTATGGGATGAGGGACCAGCTTGGTGGCTGGTGGTGGTAGTGGTGGCTGTGGTGAATATGGGTAGAGGTAGATGAGTGGGTGGCGATAGGTATGTTGTAGTGGTGGTGGAAGTGGTGTAGATAGGTGGTGGAGTGGCTATAGTGGTGATGGTGGGTGAAGTAGTAGTAGTGGCGGTGGGTGGAATGGTGGTAGTGGTGGTGGTAGTGAGAAATGTCATCCTCCTCCTCTTGGTCTTCATCCCAGGGGGCTGAGTCATCCTTTTTCTCCTCATGCCCCTTGAGGTAGATGCTCCCCCTGGGATGTTCCTGGGCTGATCAGGTGTGTAACTGGGATCTGCAGCAGTCTCCCTAGACTAGCTAGAGCGTCCTCCAACCTCCCGAATACCACGTTCGGTGGCAACCACCCTGCTGCCCATCGTCCTCGTCAAGGGCTCCTCATCACTCTCATCTTCCTCATCAGGAGGATAGAAATCCTGATGGAAATTGGCTATGGTGGCATCTCCATGAGTGGGTGGTAGAGGTGTAACATGTGCAGTGGTGGCCCTAGAAGCAGCGGGGCCAAAGTCTCCACCAGCGCCATTTTCATTATCATCGGAGTCATCAGATGGAAGAGCAATCTACTCAACATCTGAGTCACTCTCCACGTGGCACCACTTACGCCTTGCCAGCACCACGTAATCTACCCGAGCCAGGTGCCCGAACAGTCTCCTCATAGGGGGTTTAACTTGCTTTCCCATGTAGACCTTCATTCTCCCGAGAGTTGTGCCATCCATAATCTCGAGAGATACTGCATCGTGGCTCTCCTTTGGTAGCGAAGGAAGCTTCCCATCTATAATCATCTGTAAAAATCTTGGGTACATACAGAAGCCTTCCTTGCCTTTGGCCTCAAGGTTCTCAATCAGGTATGCAAATATCATGTTGGAGAAGCTGAATGGGTGATTCAGCACCAGTGCCACGTAGGCATTCTGGATTTGGTCAGATAAGTCATCCAACCACCCCTTCTTGATGCAATGCACTTGAGGATGACGTGTGCTAAGTACTTGAACTGGGGACACAGGTTGCTTTTGTTTAGCACACCTACATTGATGTCCCCTGAGTACTTCATCTTAAGAAAACATCCCCTCATAGTCAGGGGTGTAACCTTGTTGGGTGAGCAGCATCATCACCCAGGTCCAGTACACGTCGAAGGTCTGCCGCTATCACCTCTATCTCTTGCCCAAAGATGGTGCTCCGAATGTAGTTTGGCTCACTAGATCGGTCAATCGATGCACCCTCCAAGAAGGCCTGCTGTATAGACCTGTAGGGAGTGCGTAGTGTAGATATCGCTCTGTGTATCCTTGGTCTCTTTAGGAAATCAATAATGCCATCAAACGCAGCAGCATTCCGAGTTGTGGCGTCGAAATGAGCACAGATATTGTGCTTGGTGTTGATGGTCCACCGATCTGCCATAAATCTTGTTTAATCAAGAAGAAGGCTGGTGCAACCAAAACCAAATCACTTAGATAATTTTGGTGCTACATGCAAAGGCTTCTGAAGCTTAGCATGGAACTTCCGAAGGTTGTAGAGTTCTTCCAAAGATAAAGTGAAAGATCAGCTTCTGAAGAGAGAACTTTACTTCCGAAGTCAAGAGCATGCTTCCGAAGGTTAAGTGTTAGAAGAGCAATCAGAAGACTACTTCCGAAGTAATAAGAAAAGAAGAAGTTCCAAAGCCTTAGAAGAAGCAGCCTCTTCTGAAGTATAAGTGGCTTCGGAAGTACTTGTTCTTCCGAAGCCATTTAACCTTCGGAAGACACTGCTATGAACCAGTGGACGTAAGTATGGTCTCTGACACTCCGCTGCAGACTTCTGATATTGCATGGCGTTTTCTCAAAGTGTCATGCAGTTGACCATACTTTATTCCACTGTTTACCTTTTTATGATAGTACATGTTACCAACTTTAGTTGGTGACAAAAGGTAAGTCGGGGACATGTCCTGACTACCAAATCTCAGATAAGACTTTATCCAAGATACCTTAAACTATAGTCTTGTAGCATAGGCTTTAGTTATAGGATCCCAGCTGGTATCAAAGTATATCCGGCTGTAGGTAGTATTATATATAGTTTCTCATTGTAACTCGAAAAGATAAGCTTGTAAGAGTCTTGTAATATTTGATTGGAGAAGCAATATGTGCAAGTACCTTCAAAATTACTTTCTTTGTTGTGTATTACTTACTATATTGTGATCAACTCTTATTGACTCTACCTTCATCCGAGGGCTGCACCAAGCGCCTAGGCGTGGTATGAGACTTTGTCTAAGTTTCTTCTAAAGAATGGCTACACTAGAGGTACCATTGACAAGACACTCTTCATCAGAGAGTCTGGAAAGGACATTCTTCTTGTTCAAGTCTATGTCGATGACAACATATTTGGTTCTTCAAATGACCAAATGTGTAAGGACTTTGAAAGCATTATGAAGAAAAAGTTTGAGATGAGTTCCATGGGAAAAATGGACTTTTTCCTTGGAATTTAGGTGAAGCAAATAAAGGAAGGGTTTTTCATTAATCAATCTAAGTATGTTTCTGACATCTTAGAAAGATTTGAGATGAAAGATTATAAGCCTGCCAAGACACCCATACCCAGAAACCACAATCTTTGTCCTGACCTTGAGGGGGAGGATACTGATCAACATTAGTATAGGGCAATTATTGGTTCTCTGATGTATCTCATAGCCAGTAGACCTGATATCATGTTTGCTACCTTTATCTGTGCAAGATATCAGGCTGCTCCAAAGGTGTCCCATCTAGCTGCTGTTAAGAGAATCCTCAGATACCTCAAAGGAGCACCCAAACTAGGTCTCTGGTATCCCAGAAACAAGGATTTCAATCTTTATGGATACTCTGACAGTGACTATGGCGGCTGCAACTTTTACAAGAAATTCACATCAGGAGGATGTCAATTTCTTGGTGGAAGGATCATCTTATGGCAATTGAAGAAGCAATCCTGTGTCTCTACATCAACTACTGAAGCTGAATACATTGCTGCTGCTAGCTGTTGTGCTCAACTGCTATGGATTCAGAATCAAATGTTAGACTATGGATTCAACTTTATGAGTACTCCTATCCATATTGTCAACAACAGTGCTATCTCCATTACTGAGAATCCAGTGAAGCATTCCAAGACAAAGCATATTGATATCAGGTACCATTTCATTAGAGATATTCATGAGAAAAATCTGATTAAACTAATCAAAGTTGACTCAAATGAATAATATGATGATTTGTTTACCAAAGCTTTTGATGAACAAAGATTTAAGTATCTCATAACAGCTATTGGGATGATAAACATTTTACCTCTTTTGAAAACCTTTAATCTGTAATGTTCTATGTCAATACAATTTAAGCCCTGTTACACATGGTCTCTCTGAATTTTTCTAAGTATAAACTTCTTCTAAAGAGAAATTAACCCTCGAAAGCTATTTTCATATCTTCCGAATCAAAATTTCTCAAAGGATAATTTTCTTCTTTGAAGAAGCGATTGATCTCATATCAGATCTACTTCCGAGGCTTATACACACTCTCCATTCTGAAAGCAATCTGACCTTCGGAAGCAAAGTCTTCGCTTCAGAAGTAAGAATTACCTTTGCAAGACAAATTACCTTCGGAAATGTTTTATATTCGGAAGAGGGATTTTACTGTGTAATGAAAATATCTTGGGCCCCACATTGTGAAAAGCAAATATTTTGTTAATGATGTAAGATTATTTTACTGATTTTAACCTTACCGCCACTGTCATTTCTTCCACTAAAACATCACATCACCTTCTCCTAACCCCCATTACCGCCTTCCCACCCTCTTTTAAATAATCGCGGCTATTCAATTTCATCTTCTTACTTGAAGTTTTTACTGCCCTAGAAATTTTCTCCACTCCAACTTTACCCAAGCTCAAATTCATCCTCATTCACCTTTCTCCAATGGCACTCAACCCTCGACACAACCAAGTCGCACTTCTTGATTCTTCAAGAGATGCTGAATTCTCTGAAATCATCTCCTTTCTCACCCAATCATCTTACTACACAACCCTTACCGTTAACCCCATTTTTTACTCCAATCAAATGGCCGAATTTTGGGAAAATGGTCAAGTCGAAACCCTAAACGGGATTCGTGTACTAAGGTCTAGCATTTGTGGACAAGAGTTAGTCATTACTGAACAACTTATTAGGGAGCATCTCGAGCTTCATGATGAAGGAGCTCCTACTGAATTCCCAAAAGAAGATTTAGACAACACTTATATCCTCATGGGATATGGTGGAGACGTGAGCAGGTCAACAGTCTACAAGTACAACTTCTCCTACAACTGGAAGTTCCTCCTGCATGTTGTTCTCCACTGTATGTCCATCAAATCTGGGGGATGGGATCAAATCCTTTATGAACTAGGATGCTTAGTTCATGGACTGGTGAGAGGCCTCTGCTTTAGTTACTCAAGATTTGTGTTCACCAATCTCATTACAAAGCTTCAAAGGGAGACATTCTTTATGTATCCCTGATTCATTCAACACATAATCAACTGTGAGTTGGAACAGAGTATGGTTGTCTGGGCAGCTACTCTGACTGTCCCTCACATGAGGCCTACCATCATCAAGACTTTGAAGAAGGCGTCCACCAACTTCACTGGAAGGTACACTTCTCTACTTCCAGGTATGATTGAGCGCATAGCTCCTCGTGACATCCCTGTTTATCCTACAAGTGATGACCCACACCAGCAACCACCTCCACAATGCCAACACTGCCTTCTCTACCCATCACCATCACATACCAGAGATGCCCTAAACGAACCCTTGTTCAATCTACTCTAGTTAAGCAAGCACATCCTATTCAATCCAAAAAGACTAGAGTGGAAACATAGGTTCCAACTCACTCTCAGGTCTCACCATCCTTCTCATTCGACATCAATTTGATTTTTGAGTCTCCTCAGGCTCAAACCCATGAGCCCGACACCCAAACCAACAGCCCTCCGGATGAGTATCTACACTCTTCTGAGCAGCCAACGAGGGACAACCCCACCAAAGGCTCAATGCTTGTAGACATTGACCAAGGTCCCGGGTCAGTAGGCTTACCATCCCTATCCTTCACTGACCTTCTTTTTAAAACTGATGAAGAGATAACATCTCTCCATAGAAATGAAATTGATCTACAAAACCCTCTCCAAGATCAACAGAGCCCAGAGAGATCCTTTATCTCTAGCCCCCATCAGCATCCCACAACTGAGATGAGTCCCACTGATGTGGAGGGGACTCATATAGATTTAGCTTCCACTACAGAAGGTGCCTCAATGGACCCTATGGACAATGGTAACATATCTAAGACTGAATTTGTGGCAACCATGCCATTTGATGTCTCTGAAAGAGACATCATTAAGCAAGGGAAACTAGGGAGCCATGGAACCATATCTAGTAGTGAGGCTGAACATACTAGGTATGTTACCTCATCTCCCCGTGATTCTTCAAAAGAAGATGAGGGAAGCATGTCACTCCTCATAAAAGACCTTCTGTCTAAAGTCTCAAACCTTGAATCCTCAGTTAAGACTTTAGAAGAAAGGTCTGCCACTCAGCAACAAGCTCAAGGCTCAACTAGCTGAGAAACAGACCGAGAGATCTGTTAGGCATGTACCTGTTTAGGTCTCATTGACTTCTTCCTCTAGCTCATCTAGCTCTCATGATGATGCTACCAAAAAGGGGGAGAATGTTCAGAGACAAACACTTGTGGACCCACTGACCCATACTTCAACCTCAACATCTTCTACTCCTGTCAGCCATCTCAAGTTGTACTTCAAATCGACCCAAAGATGCTCAGAGATCTTTACAGACTCTTCACCAAGTTTCTGTTGAGATCCTCTACTGATCAGCCAAGCCCAAATGCTACAATGATTTACTTCGGAGCTGAAGAGCATCAGAGGCTTACTGCACCTTTTACCACTGTTGAAGAAGTTGGTCAACCTAAGGTCCAAATGGAACCTAAGATTCATTCGAAGGGGAAATGGGGACAGATGGCCCAGCAACTGAAACAGTCGGGACAAAATCTGCATTTCCTTAAACTTCCAAAGCTAAAGTTAAAGCCCCAGAAGAACAAGCTAAATCTTCCGAAGCTGAAAGGGAAGCTGTGGAAGGACTGTTGAAGATGTCCGAGGAACTGATCATCACATATGCAATCCTAGAAATGGCATCTGAGGTGAACAATGAGGACTTTCTGAATCTACCTCTATCCTAGACACCCTTTCTGCCTCTCTCACAATCAGAATCCACTCTCAAAGAACCACCACAGTCAGGCCCTTCAAAAGATAACAAAGGGAAAAGGAGGATGACTGCGCAAGAGCTTCAGGAAGAAGATAAGATTGAGAAATTAAAGAAGAAAGGAAGACTTCCAACTGAGAAGTTGCTAGCTGCTAGTACAAAAGCAGCTGCAGCCAATCAGGAGGCTGACAATAATAAAAGGAGAGAAGAGATAATTGATCAACTCATCCAATTGGGAGCTGCTAATGAAGAAACACTCCTGCTACCACTAGAGGAGTTGGTGGAACTGGAAAATGCAACCAGACTGCCACTTGAGAAACAACAAGAAGCAGCCAGGTTGGCCTTAGAGAAAGAGAAAGAAGAAGAATAGAAGGAGGCTAACTTGCAGCAGAGGAGAGATAGGATAGAGTTCCTAATCTCTAGAGGCTTCAATCTTCAAGAACTCTCTCCACACACAATGAAACAATCCTTTGGATCTACAACAAAGAGCAGGATCAAATGGAGAAAGAGAGAAGAAAGGCTGCAAGAGAAAAGCTAAAGGAAAGGAATAAGAAGGAGGAAGAAGCAAAGACCACTGCAACTGAAAGCTCAGTGAGAAGGCTTGGATGAAAGACTATCTCCGGGCTCATGGCTTCTTTGGAAGGCAGGTGGGTCCCATGTTAGAGAGGACACTCCAACGGATTGTCAGCGAAATCAAGGCTGACATCCACTTGGGAAAGAGAAAAGAGATGTACAGAAGGGTAAGGGGATGACCTTCACTGCAACTACATTACCACAACCTGATCCCTCACCCTTACCCTTCACCATCATGACTGAGCCCTTCACCATCATGACTGAGCCCTTCACCCTTGAACCCACATCCTTACCCTCACCCGTTTCATCACCTCAACTACCTAAACTTCCCATCCTTCAACCAAAAACACTTCCCAGAACCTCACAACCACCACCTACCTAACAACCATTCCTCAACCTTCTCAACATCTCTCTCTTGAGGAGTTCAAGGTAATCAAGACTAAGCTCATCACTGCACAACTTTAAGCAAAGTCTCATGTGATGAAGATTCTGTCAATACCACCTATGTTGATTGATCTTCTTGTTCCCTCACAAGAGATCAATTCCTTGATTTACCTAGAGGAACATTGGACCAGGCACTAGACTTCTCGGTCTCCACTCAGATTCACTGAATAATGAAGAGAAGAAACTTAGAAGGAAACTGGTGACTGTGCTGGATACTAAGAAAGAGGACAAGATCCCCAGTCAGTCTCTTGTGCCTAGAAAAGGAATAATCCGGTAGATGTTTGATGAAACTTCTCACAACTTTGTTGTTAAGAGGGAGAATGGCGAAGTCAATAGACTTAATGCAACCTCTCTGTTACACTCTAGCAGATTTGATATTGCTGAGTTAGCAAAGAAGCCATTCTCCAACCGCTCCAACTCTGAAGCTGCTGCACTCATCAGAAATCATCTCAGTAGTCTTCATCTAGCTGAGCTAACAGCAAAGGCCAAGATTGAAGAAGAGTTGAGATTGAGAAGACAGGAAGACAAGGAAAGACCTCCTACCAAGGTACTGCCTTTCTACAAATGGTAGAGGGTCCTGAATTAGAACCTATAGTTAGATGGGAATATGATTACAGTTCCCATCAACTAACTCTTTTTAGAGGGCAACAACAGAGGGTACATATCATCCAAGGTGACAGACTGGACTTGTTGTCTACCAAGGATTTGTACAAACTTCTCAGCACCACATCAGGGAAGAACAAGGAAACAGATAAATATCTACTCTCCTTGGTGCTGAAAGTTTTGAGAAGCAGAAACAAGTGAGGTTTTGGTAGCATTAGCCTAGGGGGAGTTTTTTAGATCAAGAAGAAGGCTGGTGCAACCAAAACCAAATCACTTAGATAATTTTGGTGCTACATGCAAAGGTTTCGAAGCTTAGCATGGAACTTCCGAAGGTTGTAGAGTTCTTCCGAAGATAAAGTGAAAGATCAACTTCTGAAGACAGAACTATACTTCCAAAGTCAAGAGCATACTTCCAAAGGTTAAGTCTTAGAAGAGCAATCAGAAGACTACTTCCGAAGTAATAAGAAAAGAAGAAGTTCCCAAGCCTTAGAAGAAGCAGCCTCTTCTGAAGTATAAGTGGCTTCGGAAGTACTTGTTCTTCCGAAGCCATTTAAACTTCGGAAGACAGCACTATGAACCAGTGGACATAAGTATGGTCTCCGACACTCCGCTGCAGACCTCTGATACTGCATGGCGTTTTCTCAAAGAGCCATGCAATTGACCATACTTTATTCCACTATTTACCATTTTATGATAGTACATGTTACCAACTTTAGTTGGTGACAAAAGGTAAGTCAGGGACATGTCCTGACTACCAAATCTCAGATAAGACTTTATCCAAGATACCTTAAACTATAGTCTTGTAGTATAGGCTTTAGTTATAGGATCCCAGCTGGTATCAAAGTATATCCGGCTGTACGTAGTATATATAGTTTCTTATTGTAACTCGAAAACATAAGCTTGTAAGAGTCTTGTAATATTTGAGTTGAGAAGCAGTATATGCAAGTACCTTGAAAATTACTTTCTGTGTTCTGTATTACTTACTATATTGTGATCAACACTTATTGACTCTACCTTCACCCGAGTGTTGTTCAAAGTGAGTTTGAGAGAAAAACTAAGTGTTAAGTGACCCTTAACTGATCTTTCAAATTTGTAACACAAGTCACATATATATTAGATTAGCACATAACATAATGCACTTCACTCTAAACTGTTTGAGATCAGTCTGGTTCAATCGTGCGATTGAACCATATGAATGAGTTTCGTCGTTGACTTATTATGCGATTGAGTTCAATCGGGCGACTGATTTAGCGACTGAGTTTAGTCGGGTGATAGAGCCAGTGACTGAGTTCAGTCGGTTGACTGAGTGTGCGACTAGGTTTAGTTGGGTGACTGAGCTCATACACCTCATTTAATCGGCCGACTGAGTCATTCGCGCAGCTCAGTCGTGCGATTGAAGTTCATCAGGGTGCCTAATCGCATGACAGACTGTCTGTTCGATTGAAATTCAATTTTTAGCAAATCTTAATATTAGACATCGTGTTTTGGCTCATTAGACTCGCTATCACCCTACATAGCACCTAATAACCTTGATTTCAACATTTTACTTAGTTTTATTAGTTTATCAATCCAAACTAAGTCTCGGTTCTATGTTAGGCCAGAATTCGGTGAATTAGGGCACAAATTGACTATGATTTGGGTAGATTGCACCGCATTGTACCTGTATAAACACTAGCAATCGTCAGCACACAGCACTTTGTAGTACAACAAGGTCAATTGACAATCGAGCAGTATAACGACACTACCAAGCGATTTTAGGGCGTATGGGGGGTGATGAGCATATGCAACTGACTTTTGCCCTATTTATACTGAATCTGGTTTCAGTCAGGCGACTAGATCCATTCGCTCTTTTCATTCGGGCGATTGGATCTAGTCGTGCGATTGGTTCAGTGGGTCACATTCAGTCGGTCGATTGGGTTTCAGTCGGGTGACTGACTCATTTGGTCAACCCATTCAGGCGACTGACTCATTTGGTCAACCCATTCAGGCGACTAACTCATTTGGTCAACCCATTCAGGCGATTGGCTCATTCTTGTAAGCCAGTCGTGTGTATGGTTCATACTTATGCTCCATTCGGTTGACTTGTTCATAAGTATGGTCCAATCGTATGACTAGTCCATACTCATGGTCCAATCGTGCGAATGGATCATACTCATTATTTTGACTTTACGACCATTTGACACTTAACCGCTTTTAACTTTTGATTTAACATTTTGAGCATTCGATCATCTCAGACATGATCATTTTAATTTAGAAACTCTTGATTACTTCAGTCGTGATCCTTTTAAACAAAACACATTTTATCACCTCAGACGTGACCCATTTAACATTTGAAAACACGTGTGGTCACCTCAAACGTGACCCTTTTAAGTGATTAAATCCCAGATTGAATTCCACGACATAGTCCGACATATAAACCTAAATTGACAAGCTTAAACAAATGAAACTACTAGAACTAAGGACATAATTTAAAAACATATTTTTGTGATTTTGTGTGAGGTGGAAATCCTAAGATAGAAATCTAACAGATTTATCTTTTGAACAGGCAACTTTAGGTTATTTTGACCATAAGTAGAATGATTCATTATGGAATCATACAGGTAACTCAAATCATTCGGGACATGTTACCAAAGTCTTTTGATGCTCGATTCTTGTTTTCATTCAAGAGTCATTAGAAAGTTTAGGAAATCATACTAGTACTACAAGATGCACACATTGATTTGGACTTTCAAGACTTGCTACCATGATGATTATCAATATACTTGTCCACTTAAATCAATACACAGACTTTTGACACATATTTACTGCAGTGCAATCTACCCAAATTGCAGTAAATATGTGCCCTAATTGACCGATTTCTAGCCTAACATAGAACCGAGACTTAGTTTGGATTCATAAACTAATAAAACAAAGTAATGTGTTGAAATCGAGGTTATTAGGTGCTATGTAGGGTGATTGCGAGTCTAATGAGCTAAAACACGATGTCTAATATTAAGATTTGCTTAAAATTGAATTTCAATCGAACAGACAGTCTGTCATGCGATTAGTCACGCTGATGAACTTCAATCGCATGACTGAGTTGGGCGAATTACTCAGTCGGCCGATTAAGCAAGGCGTATGAGCTCAGATGCCTGACTGAACCCAGTCGCAGGCTCAGTCACCCGACTGAACTCAGTCGCTGGCTCAGTCACCCGACAAAACTCAGTCGCTGAATCAATCGCTCGATTGAACTCAATCGCATGATAAGTCAACCGACTAAACTCAGTCGTATGGTTCAATCGCACGATTAAACTAGACTGATCTCAAGCAGTTTAGAGTGAAATTCATTCTGTTATGTGCTGATATAATATATATGTGACTTGTGTTATAGATTTATAGCAGATTGATCGACCATCAACACCAAGCATGATATCTGTGTTCATTTGGACGCCATAACTCGAAATACTTCCGAGTTTGCTGGCATTATTGCTTTCCTAAAGAGATCAAGGATACACAGAGTGATATCTACACCATGCACTCCCTACAGGTCTATACAGCAGGCCTTCTGGGAGGGTGCATCGATTGACCGATCTAGTGAGCCCTACTGCATTCGGAGCACCATCTTTGGGGAAGAGATAGAGGTGATAGCGGCAGAACTTTGATGTGTACCGGACCTGGTTGATGATGCTGGTCACACAACCAGGTTACACCCTCCGACTGTGAGGGGATGTTTTCTCAGGATGAAGTACTCAGGGGACATCAATGCAGGTGTGCTAAAGAAAGCAACCTGTGTCTCCAGCTCAAGTACTTAGCACACGTCATCCTCCAGTGCATTGCATCAAGAGGGGGTGGATTTGATGACTTATCTGACCAAATCCAGAATGCCTACGTGGCACTGGTGCTGAATCACCCCTTAAGCTTCTCTAACATGTTATTTGCATACTGATCGAGAACCTTGTGGCCAACAGGAGAAGGCTTCTGTATGTACTTAAGATTTTTACAGATGATTATAGATGAGAAGCTTCCTTCGCTACCCAAGGACAGCCACGATGCAGTATCTCTCGAGATTATGGATGACAAATCTCTCGGGAGAATGAAGGTCTACAGGGGAAAGCAACTTAAACCCCCTGTGAGGAGACTGCTCTGGCACCTGGCCTGAGAGGATTACGTGGCGCCGGCAAGGCATAAGTGGTGCCACGAGGAGAATGACTCAGATGTTGAGCAGATTGCTCTTCCATCTGATGACTCCGATAATGATGACAGCGGTGCTGGTGGAGACTCTGGCCCCGCTGCTTCTAGGGCCACCACTGCACATGTTACACCTCCACCACCCACTCATGGAGATGCCACCATAGCCAGTTTCCATCAGGATTTCTGTCCTCCTAATGAAGAAGATGAGAGTGATGAGGAGCCCTTGATGAGGACGGTGGGCAGCAAGGTGGTTTCCACCAAACGAGGTATTCGGGAGGTTGGAGGACGCCCTAGTGAGTCTGGGGAGACTGCTGCAGATCCCAGTTACACACCTGATCGACCCAACAACATCCTAGTGGGAGCATCCACCTCAAGGGGCGTGAGGAAAAATGATGGCTTAGCCCCATGGGATGAAGACCAAGAGGAGGAGGATGAAATTTATCACTACCACTACCACAGCCACCACTACCACCATTCCACCCACTACCACTACTACTACTTCACCCAGCATCACCACTATAGCCACTCCACCACCTATCTACACCACTTCCACCACCACTACAGCATACCATCGCCACCCACTCATCTACCTCCACCCATATTCACCACAACCACCACTACCACCACCAGCCGCCAAGCTGGTCCCTCGTCCCATACCACATTCACCACTAGATCATCTCTACCTCCCAGTGGGGTAGAGGAACAGTTGTCGGAACTAAATCGTATTGTGCTGAAGCTGTTAGCTGCCGATGATGAGAAGATTGCTCAGCTACGATAGCTGATGGAGCTAACTGCTGCTCAATCACAACAGATCTCTCAACAGGCAGAGGAGATCGCCCAACTCAAAGAGCATAAAGCCGAGTCAGCAAAGAAGATTGAAGAGTTGGAGTCTTCTAACAGATCTGTCATGCTCAAGCTTAAGGGATCAAAAGAAGAGCCTCTGAAGATCAGAGAGGATGATGATGATAGTGATGATTTTGATGATGATGGTGGATATGATGATATGGGAGAGGATGAGAGCAGAGATGATGAGGAAGGTGATGATGCTACTGCATCAGCTGCTACTCAATCAAGTGAGCGATGATCCAAGAGAGCACAGGATCAAGGTGCTTCGTCCTCAACCCCACCAGCTGAAGAACACATGATTCAAGATCAAAGTAATGCTTAGATGTTTTTGTATTCTGAACTTGTGTGTAATTGAATCATGTACTAAAACTTATGTAATGAATTTTTATGTATATATTTAATGTTTACCGTCTTGATTATTTACTGATGAATGATGTGTTACATGTTTTAAATCAAGCAGATCCACAATATCAGTGAGATGAATACGATGTTGCTCCCCTTCAGCAGATCAAGTCTCAACACACAATGATGCTTGGTCTGCAAGGGATTGTTAGGAGGTCAGTAAGCTATACTCCCTAAGAAGGAGAAATCATTCACAACCTCACTCCTAAGCAACTCGCAGGAATGTTCTGGTTAAACCCAGATGAATTGGTTAAGGATGCCCCTACCGTCGATGTTGCTAGTGATGACGAGCTCAACGATGTTGATGAGATAGAGATTGAAGACATCACAGCACAACACTATCCGGAATATACTGATCGAGAGGGAAATGTCGTTCCTGATTTTGGAGATACACTCAACAGTGATATGTATGTTATATTGGACACGATGGAGAGGGAAACCAAGAAATCAAAAAGCCAAGCCCAAGCCTCGGACGCTGATGTTAAGAACAAAAAGGCTGAATGGGTGGCTTCTTTTGCAGAGATCCATGCCCAACGCACAACACCAAAGCCGAGTGCCTACTCCAAGCTCTACAAAGTAAAGAAGCATCTAAGGGTATCTGGCAAGATTATAGCATGGGCTTACTTTGAGGATCTAAATGTGTATGTGGTGAAAAGGGACAAGGGAATCGAGTACTTCAGATTTCCACATGATCTGAAGACTCTTCATGGTTTTGAGCTCAACCAGTTGGCACGCCTGAACCTGTTGTATGCTGACCCCAAGAAGATGTCAGGATGGTTTGAAGTTGCGTTGAAGAAAGAATACCACACTTGATGGGTTAATTTTAAGCCTTAACAACCTACGAGCTACATTCGAAGGTCGGAGGTGGACTCAAGGACTGAGAAACCCAAAGTGGTGCTGAAGTGGAGTCCTCCGTGCACTATGTCAAATATCCCTATGAGGGAAATGCCACAGGACTTCACTCCACACCTCAAGTGGTGGTATTATGACTAGAGAACAGGAGAAGCGGTCATAGTATTACAGAAAGAGCGCCAAATGGAGACCATCCGGGTATTTGACCCAATGTGGCTAACCGACCTGTGAGCTAGTGATTTTTATACTTTATACTGGTGGCCATTTTTCTATGATCCGTAGGATATTGTACAAGCCCTCTAGTTTTAGAACGTGATAAAACTCTGTTTGCATTCAAGATACAAGCTGGAGTCACAGTCGAGGAGAGGCAGAAGAAGTTTGACAAGCTGAAGAAGGATGCCAGACGATGAAGGAAACTAGGTCCAAGGGAGAGTTTGTTGATCCATATGTATCTAGTTTACAATCTTAATGTAATATGTCTATCATGTCCTAATTGTAATGAAACGAATGAGTTGAATGAAACATATTATGTGGTTGTTGATCTTAATGTTTAATGTTTCAATGTATGTTTTAATGTTTATCATTTATTAACTCATATTGAACAAACTATATAGGTTGAGGTAGTTTGAATAGATCTTAGTCAAATAATGAGTGAGAAACATATTCAAACTTAGTCGTATGAAATTTTCATGTGAATGGACCATGCTAATGGTTCATACGCATGAATACTTCATGCTAATGGACCAGTCGCACGACTGAACCAGGAGACTGGATCAGTCGCATGACAGAGACATACGGATGACTCAGTCGCATGACTAAACCTTCAGTCATGTGATTGACTCAGTCGCATGCTTTAGTCGCATGACTGAATCATGCTAATGGTCCAGTCGTATGATTGACTAACCCTAACCTATAGATACCACTTAATTCATGGAAAAACATAACACTTACAATATTTCGACTCCTACTCGTACCCTAGCCGTCCAGAACTTCCAAGAAAGTCAGTTCAAGTTCATAGATCGTTCTTGATCGATTCCTATTCGTTCTTAACGTTTAGTTTATTCATATATCGATCGGGTTAACGTTCTCACTGATTGGATCGCCAATCAAATAGGATTCCGCACTATTTGAGTTAGTATATTCGTAAATCAGTTAGTACTCCGTCCGTACACAGTCCCTTACATAATCAACATTCCTCAGGATATTTTTGAGTGGTCTACGGGTAGTTTGACAAGAAGAAACTATTCTTAGAGCTTTCAAAAAGAAGCCAAGCCTCAGGCCAGTGCCACCGCACAGAAGAGAGGCGACAAACAACAATGAATTCTAGAATATATAGCTTATGCTTATCCTATGGTCAGTGCCACTGCACAACAGAGAGGCACATAACTTATCTTCTTATTTGAGCAATTTTATTCTTTTTGCGCACATCGCACAACAATATAGGTTATTAGTTTGATTGCTTTTTGCATTTTTCATCATGTGCTTTGCTCATATTTTGGTCATCCACACACATTTGTGGTGTTTATTTTGCTCGTCACCCCTTATTGGAACTCTGTTGATTATGTTAACCAGGGATAAGATGATAACCCATAGCTTGTTAATCAAGTTAGTTTGATCTTGATATCACCAACGAGGTCTACTTATCTATTGTGTTGAATATACCGACACATCATCTTATGGTCTAGCAACCTCTTAGGTCTACTTTCTCCATGTTACCTTAGTAGCAGCTAGTTTTACTATCATTTTTCCTTTATTTTGCTTAGACTTCTCAAACTTATACTTTGAATTAGCATCTAATTCAATTTAAATCTTTTTAAAGTCCCAAATTCTTTGTTCTTGTGTACTATCATTTTCCATAGACATTGAATCAATTTCACAGATCCTTCTCATTTATATCAGCTAGCCTGTCCTCCCTCGTTTTTTATTTTTTTAAGGACCGTGTACGGACGGAGTACTAACTGATTTACATATATACCAACTCAAATAGTGCAGAATCCTATTTGATTGGCGATCCAATCAGTGAGAACATTAACCTGATCGATATACGAATAAACTAAACGTTAAGAACGAATAGGAATCGATCAAGAACGATCTATGAACTTGGACTGGCTTTCTTGGATGTTCTGGATGGCTAGGGTACAAGTAGGAGTCAAAATATTGAAAGTGTTACGTTTTTCCACGATTTAAGTGGTATTTATAGGTTAGGGTTAGTCAATCGTACGACTGGACCATTACCATGGTTCAGTCGTGCGACTAAAGCATGTGACTAAGTCAATCACACGACTGAAGGTTCAGTCGTGCGACTAAGTCATCTGTATGTCTTAGTCATACGACTGATCCAGTTTCCTGGTTTAGTCGTGCGACTAGTCCATTAGCATGAAGTATTCATGTGTATGAACTATTAGCATGGTCCATTCGCATGAAAATTTCATACGACTAACTTTGAATATGTTTCTCACTCATTATTTGACTAAGATCTATTCAAACTACCTCAACCTATATAGTTTGTTCAATACACGTTAATAAATGATAAACTTTAAAACATACACTCAAACATTAAACATTAAGATCAACAACCACATAATATGTTTCATTAAACTCATTCGTTTCATTACATTTAGGACATGACAGACATATTACATTAAGATCGTAAACTAGGTACATATGGATCAACATTATTATATGTATTAATATAAAATTTTGAAAATTTTTAACAACCTATGGCAGCGATGTGTCATCACCATGAATGTGGCAGCGATGTGTCATCACCATAAATGTGGCAGCGATGTGTCATCACCTATGGCAGCAAATTTTTAATTTTTTTGTATGATAAAAAAAATGAAAAGTAAAATAAAAATGACTGATGGCAAAAATTTCTAGCGACGACTTTTTGTCGTCGCCATAGGTCTGCAGTAGCCAAATACCAAGCTGACCCTATGATGACGTTGTCTCCATAGATTGACCTATAGCGACGCTATCGTGTCGTTGCCATAGGTCTAATCGTCGTATAGTCTTTTTTATTGTAGTGTGGGTAGGAAAGTTTAAAAAGGAAAACGAAAAGCCCATGGTATGCAAACAAAGGATCTCATTGAACTTAAAAAAGATTGATTATACCCTTTTAGAGGAGTCATGTGCTCAATAGAAGAGTTTTGTTGATTTAAGGCTAAGAAGATAGAGTATGACAAAGAGAAAGAGCATGGTAAAATCCGTCAGGAGGACAAAAGATTAAGGCTTGAGGAAGAGGAAATTGAGCTTTTGAGGAAGTAATTGGATTAACAAATTATGACGATGGATGTGAGTGCAATACCATTTTGCTGCTATTTATTTAAGAATGTATAACATGTTGCTGCTTCAGGTTGTTTTATTGGCTTGCTGTTGTTTTTATGCTATTTTGTTGTAGTTTTTAATCCTCATTTTCAATTGTACCTTCTCTGAGCCAAACCTATTTTGTTCAAAACTTCCCTGACCTATTTATTTTACCATGTATGCTTTTAACTCATATTTAAAAAAAACAAATAATAAGATAAAATAGTTGTTGGTTAATGTAACACCCGGTTATTTTTTTAAGTTAGTAAAGAAAGAATAAAGTAAAGAAAAAAAGAAAGAAAAATATTTTACCCAAGTTGAAGGGTAAAAAATGTCAAAAGGACAAAAGGTTTGAAAAAGTGGGTGTAAAAGGTGATGGCCACCCATCACTCTTTCCAGACCCACACAATTTTTGGATTTCAGAGAGAGAGTACCATAGCAGAAGCTTTTTGTTCTTGAAGAACAAGAATAAGTTCGAATTCAAGGTAAGAAATCATGGTTTTTAAGTGTTCTTAACTGGCCTTGCCTCGGTTGTATGCTTATGTGTGTTGTGTGTGTTCGGGTGTATGTTTTTGGTGGGTTTCTAGGCGGTTGAACTCAATTGCAAACGAGTTTGGAAGAAGCCATACTCAAGAGCTACAACGGTGAGTTCTAGAACCCATATTTTACATGTTTTAACTGCTTTTGGGGCTGGAAATGCATGAATGTATGTTTTTATAAAACTGGGTTTTATACCCGTATGTTTGAATGTGTATATGTTACGGGTATGGTGTGATTGTGGGCTATGTTCATGCTTGATGATGTTATGGTTGTGTTCCTAAGGCTTAGAATGCTTGATTTAAGCTTAGAACATGATAGATGAGGTTTTGGAGACTGAATCTACTGATAAGTGTGCCCTAGGCTGCTCATACGCCCAAACAGTAGTTCATATGCCTAAATTTAGAAAAATTGCTTAAGTATTGACAAATGTGGATGACAAATGAACAAATGAGGATGAGGAAATGAAAAAATGTGTATGAGAAAGTAAATGTGGTTGAGAAAGTCAATGCGGAAGAGAAAGTCAATGCGGATGAGAAAGTCAATACGGATGAGAAAGTCAATGCGGATGAGTATGGAAATGTGGGTGAGTAAGTCTATGTGGATGAGTAAGTCAATGCGGTTGAGTAAGTCATGCGAATGAACAAATACGGATGAGTAAGTTCATGCGAATGAACAAATGCGGATGAGCATTGACAAATGCGGATGAGTAAAGTCAATGCAGATGAGCATTGACAAATGCGGATGAGTAAAGTCAATGCGGATGAGCATTGACAAATGCAGACGAGCATTGAACAATGCAGATGAGTAAAGTCAATGCGGATGAACAAATACGGATGAACAAATGCGGATGAGTAAAAGAAATGCGGATGAGTAAAAGAAATGCGGATGAGTAAAAAGAAATGCAGATGAGTAAAAAGAAATGCGGATGAACAAAAGAAATGCGGATGAACACTTAGAATATTTTCTGACTTTTTGGGGAAAAAGTGAAATGTAGTGTTTGACTTGGGAGGTTCCCGGGGGTTCATGTAAGTTGACTTTTGAGGTCATAGATGATGTGATGGGCATTGTATGATGATGTTATGATGTATGATTGATGCTTATGCATGATGGTATGTATGATGTATGTTATGTATGTATGATGCCCTGTATGATGATGTTGACTGTGTATGTTGATGTTCCTTACATTGTATGTTTATTTTCCCATGGATTTACGTTGAACGTTAATAAATGAAATGATAAAGTATTATGTAACGTAGAGTGGAAGATAATGAAAAGAGGAACATAATGACAGAATGCATGCATTAATGAACTAAGGAAAGTAAAGTAAGTCTTGCAAGCCTTGTATGTGGAAACACACCCAATGAAGGGTGATAGTTCAACGGTGTGCGGGTTAGCTACTCTAGAAGGATGCACACTAGAGTCCGTCTTTATAACCGACCATTTGTATAGAACCTTTGTCGCTTACCACTTGGTACTGTGGTCAGGCCACCAGGCGTAATGTATGGGGGTCTATGACAGATCTCGGCCCAGTACTCGCTTTATGCACGACGAATGGGTTATAGCACAAGACAATGGTACACCTGAATTTACCCTGGTACTGTGGTCAGGCTACCGGGCGTAGTGTATGAGGTCTATGATAGACCTCGGCCCAGTACCCGCTTTATGCATAACGGTGGGGTAAAGTTCATGGTATTTGATAGAATGAAAAGAAGTAATGATGAACATATGAATGAAAGTAAGAAATCATGAATGAATGAAAGTTAACGAATGAACGATGAAGATAATAATGATATTATCTCTGTGTATGTATAGTGTACGATCACGTATGATTGTAAAGAACGGTTTGAAATGAAAGTAAAGTATGTTTTATTATAAAACGAGAACTCATTTAGCAACGCTGGCTTTTATGTGTTTCCAGTTGGCGGGTAATGTTGTTGAGGATGGCACGGGGCAGCTACTCAGCTCTTTTGGATGGCATCCATATTTATAATGCTTTTGTGTTGAAATGAAACATGTATATTGTAATATGATAACAATGTATTATTTTGCAGAAGCATTTTTAATGAAAATGTTGTTTTTAATGTTTCCGCTACAATGCTTTTATCAAGTTAATGTAAATTATATGTTTTATGTGCGATGATTTGCCAGCTATAAGCGTCCCGGGAACGGGGCCTTACAAGTTGGTATCAGAGCCAAAGTTTAAATGAAACAGGTAAAATTTTAAAATAAACCTAAACTTAAACTGAAAATGGAACGGAAAGGGAAGGGATGCTAGTCTGAGTAGCTACGTGCCATTAGGTATTTTCTTAATGATAAACGGTATTATGTGCGCATGTTATGTGGTTTATGTACTGTATGTAGATTTAGATACTGATGTAGTCAGGATAGGTAATGCTTGGGGTATGAAGAGTAAAGTAAGTGGCTAATCACAACTAGCCACTGTAATTTGGGACTTACTATACTTGACATAAACTGAGTTGTTCCCTTGAATGACCATGCTAGTGTTTGAATCTTTTAGTGTGTGTTGAGGATGGCCGGTGGTAGATCTCCGAAGGTTTCGTCTAGTGAAGGTTATGGTGGACATGTGTTAGGACCGTGTACGTACGGAGTACTAACTGATAATGCGTGAAACTAGATCAAATAGTGTGGAATCCTATTTGATTGGCGATCCAATCAGTGAGAACACAGTCTAGATCAATCTAACAAGTAAAGAAACGTTAAGAATGATTAGAACAAGGTCAACTGCAAACTATGAACTTGGAACATGCTTTCTGGAGTCTCTGGATGGCTAGGGTACAAGTATGTGTTCAAGTGTTTCAAATTCTCTTCAATTGTTCTGAATTATCATGTTTTTCCATGAATTATGTGGTATTTATAGGTTAGGGTTTTTCAATCGTATGACTGAAACATTAGCATGGTTCAGTCGTGCGACTGAATCATGCGATTGATCTATACGCACGACTGAAGGTTCAGTCGTGCAACTGAGTCAATATTATGTCTCAATCGTGCGACTGATCCAGTCTCCTGGTTCAGTCGTGTGACTGGTCCATTAGCATGAAGTATTCATGCGTATGGTCCATTAGCATGAATACCTCATACGATTAAGTTTGAACATGTTTCTCAATCATTATTGACTAAGAACTATGCACAACAACCTCAAACCTATATAGTTAGTTCAACATACTTTATCACACAAATAAACAATGAAACATTAAACATTATAAGCATCAATCACATACTGTATTTCATTCGACTCATTCATTACATATGTGTATGACATGGCAGACATTTATATTAAGCTCCTAAACTAGGTACATATGTATCAACAAACTCCCCCTTGGACCTAGTTTACATTAACGTCTGACATTCTTCATAAGCTCCTCAAACCTCTTGTACTTCTCCTCCCTAGTAACTCCTGCAAGTATTTAAAATCCAAAGCAGAGTCATATAATGTTCTGGAACTAGAGGGCTTGTACAATATCTTGCGCGTCATAGAATAGTGACCACTTGTATAGTGTGTAGACATCTTCTACAGACAAGTTTATAAGCCACATTGGGTCGAATAACCGAATAGTTTCCATTTGTAAGGCCCCGTTCCCGGAACGTTTATAGCTGATAATCATTGCACATAAACATACATTTTCATTTATCTTACATAAATATTGCAGCGGAAGATTCAAAAATGACATCTCATTTCATCATAAAAACTTTAGCAAAACAATACATCATTAATCAGTTACAAAATACATTGTTGCATTACATCACAAAAGCATTATATAAATGGATGCCATCCCAAAAGAGCTGAGTAGTCGCACGTGCCCTCCTCAGCAATCATTACTTGCCAACTGGAAACACATCAAAGTCAGCATTGCTGAGTGAGTTCTAGTTTTATAATAAAAACATACTTTTCTTTCGTTAAAACCATTCTTTACATTCATGCGTTCATACATCATACATACACATAGGTAATATCATTATTATCTTAATTATTCATTCTTTTGTCATTACATCTTTTCCTTTCATCAACACCATGAACTTTAACCTTCATGCTCATGGTACTGGGACTAAGCCTATCATAGACCTTCATTCACGGTGCCCAGAACCTCTAGCCACAATACCTAAGATAAAGTTCAGGTATACCTTTGTCATGTGCTATGCCCTTCATGCTCTTGGTACTGAACCTAAGCCTATCATAGACCTTCAATCATGGTGCCCAGCACCTCTGGTCATAATACCTAAGGCAAGCAACAATGGTCCCATACAAATGGTTAATCACAAAGAAAGACCCCAATGTGCATCCTCCCGGGGTAGCGAATCCGCACACTGTTGGGCTAACACCTTTTAATGGTGTGTCTCGACATACAAGGCTTGCAAGACTTTCTTTACTTTCATCATTCATTAATGCATGCATTCTTACTCAAACTAGTGCGAATGGACTCAATGCGGATGAGTCCCATATGAATGGACCTATTGCGGATGGAACTAATGCGGATGAGCATTTATGTGACTGGGCTCTCGGTCGTACAAATAAGCCCTCAGTCGCGCGACTGAACCCTCAGTCGTGCGAATGAACCTTAATCGCACCTATATCGGTCGTATGGCCTCCATTCGGTCGTGTAGCCCTAGCTGGTGCATAATGCAGTTCATCCTGAACCCAATCTGCCATTTTCGACCTTCAAGCTCATCAAAACCCATTCTAAGCCCAAATTAACCATCCTAAACCTTAGGAATGCATACCACAACACCATTCAAGCACACACAAGCTCAAAAGCAAGACCTAAACGAAACATACACATACCCACACATACACAAACGGGTCAAACACACACACGCACACTCAAAAACCTGATTTTCAGATGTGTTCCAGCCCTAAATCATTCAAAAATGTGTAAAAGAGGGGTCCTAGAACTCACACAAATGACCACAATGAGAAGAGCTTCAATTTGACCCGCTTCTCAACGATTTTGCTCACTTGAACCAACCCGAACCAACTTTTCTCCCTTTTCTCATTTTCTCTCTTCTTTGGCTGATTTTGGTAGGTGTGGGGGGAGGGTAAGGGCTTCCCTCTCCCTTAAATACTCCCACTCACCCATCTTTTTCTCGTTGACGAGTTTGGTCCCTCGACTTTGTACTTTATTTCTTTTTCTTCTTTCATTGGCTTCAAAATATTAAATAACCGGGTGTTACAAGTCCACCCCCCTTAAATAGGTTTCCTCCCCGAAACCTGTTATTCCTCGAACAAACATGTGTAGTGCTGCCTCATTTCTTCCTCAGTCTCCCACATTGACTCGGATCCCTTCCTGTGCTTCCACTATACACACACAAGAGGAACCACTTTATTTCTCAACCTCTTCTCTTTTCTATCGATGATTGCCACTAGTTGCTCCACATAATTGAGCCATTTGTCTACTTTGACATCTACGAGTGGAACAATCATGTCTTCATCTGCCAAGCATTTCCTTAGATGAGATACGTGGAATGTCGGGTGAATTCCACTTAACTCATCTGGTAACTCCAATTTATAGGCCACCTCTCCTACTCGAGCAATGATTCTAAAAGGGCCTATATACCTCGGGCTCAACTTGACCCGCTTTTTTAATCGAATAATACCCTTCCAAGGTGAGAACTTCAACATAACCCGGTCACCCACCTGGAACTCGACCGGTCTGCGTCGTTTATCGGCATACGACTTCTGTCTATCTTTGGCTGCCTTCATATAGGCCTTGATCTTTTCGAGCTTTTCGGTCGCAGCCTCGACACCTCGACGCTACCTAGTTCTTTCTATCAAATATCATCCCAACAGACGGCCGTTCTGCATCTCCTACCGTATAGCATCTCATAAGCTGGCATACCAATATTGGCATGATAACTGTTGTTGTATGAGAATTCAGCTAACGGTAAGTGGTCATCCCAACTTCCCCCAAAATCAATCACACATGCCCGAAGCATGTCCTCCAATGTCTGAATGGTCCTTTCTGACTGACCAGTAGTTTGGGGATGGTAAGCCGTACTAACGTGTAACCTCGTCCCCATCGCCTCATGGAACTTCTTCAAAAATTTAGATGTAAACCGGGTGTCACGATCAGACACAATAGACACCGGCACACCATGACAAGATACAATTTCCCTGATAAACAGATCAACCAACCTCCCCGATGAATATGTCTCGTGGATCGGTAGGAAGTGAGCACTCTTCGTCAAGCGCTCAACAATCACCCATATAGCATCATACCCTTTCGGAGTATGCAGCAGCTTCGTAATAAAATCCATGGTGATGTGCTCCCACTTCCATTCCGGTATATCCAAAGGTTGGATCTTCCCATATGGCTTCTGATGCTCGGCCTTCACCTGTAGACAAGTAAGGCATTTACTCACATACTCCACTACGTCACGTTTCATACCCGGCCACCAATAATCCTTCTTCATGTCTTGATACATCTTTGTGGCACCTGGATGAATGGAGTATCGTGTCTTGTGAGCTTCATCCAAAATCTTCACCCGTAGATCCCTAAAACGAGGAATCCACACCCGTCCAAATCGGGTTTTAACACCAAGTGTGTTCTCTCCCAATTCCCCAGCCAGACCTCTCATTCTTTCAGAGTTAAGATGATCTTCTTTCAATGCCTCATCTTGAAACTCTTTGACTTGCTTCATTACATCTGAGGTCATGATCAGCTGATATGTTTCCACCCGAATCTGCTCGGGCCTCTCTTTTCGACTAAGGGCATCAGCCACCACGTTGGCTTTGCCTGGATGGTAATGGATCTCGCAATCATAGTCCTTTATAAGCTCCAACCATCGTCTCTGCCTCATGTTTAGATCTTTCTGCTAAAAGAAGTACTTCAAGCTCTTGTGGTCAGTGAAAATGGTGCACTTCGTCCTATACAAATAGTGCCTCCAAACCTTTAGTGCAAAGACCACAGCTGCTAGTTCCAAGTCATGATTTGGGTAATTGACCTCATGAACTTTTAACTGTTAGGATGCATAGGCTATAACCTTCCCTCTTTGCATTAACACACACCCCAACCCCAAGTAGGAAGCATCAGAATAAACCACTAGATTTTCACTTCCATCGGATAATGACAGAATAGGAGCTTGAGTCAATCTTGTCTTCAATTCTTCGAATGCCTTCTCTTGAGCTTGACCCCATACAAACTTCACATCTTTCCGGGTCAACTTGGTTAGTGGAGAAGCGATCTTGGAAAAGTCTTGGATGAATCTTCAATAGTAGCCTACCAAACCCAAGAAATTACGAATCTCGAATGGCGTCTTCGGAGACTTCCATTGCATCACTGCCTCCACCTTTTCCGGGTCCACCATAATCCCATTAGGATTCACCACATGACCCAAGAACTGAACTTCACGTAACCAGAACACACATTTAGAGAATTTGGCATACAACTTCTCTTTTCTCAACGTCTCTAAAACCTCCCGAATGTGACCGGCATGCTCTATCTTGCTCTTCGAATAAATCAGGATATCATCAATAAACACAATCAATAATTTATCCAACATTGGCCGACACACACGGTTCATCAGATCCATAAAAGCAGCTGGTGCATTGGTCAAACCAAAAGACATGACAAGAAACTTGTAGTGACCATAACCCGTGCGAAAAGCTCTTTTAGGGATGTGTTGCTCCTTCACCTTCAACTGATGGAAACCAGATCAAAGATCTATCGTTGAAAACTAACTGGCATCTTGAAGCTAATCGAACAACTCATCTATTCTCGGTAAGGGGTATCAGTTCTTCACCGTCAACTTGTTCAGCTCATGGTAGTCAATGCACATCCTCATGCTACCGTCTTTCTTCTTCACAAACATGACCGGAGCACCCTAAGGAGAGATACTCGATCTAATGAATCCCTTATCAAGCAGATCTTGCAACTACTCCATCAATTTTTTCATCTCCGTCAGAGCCAACCGATATGATGTCTTGGCAACGGGTTGGGCACCTGGTACCAGATCAATCTGAAACTCGATATCTCTGTCAGGTGGCACTCCTGGTAAGTCTTCCGGAAACACATCTGGAAAAGTCACACACAACCAGTACATCAGACCGTTGTGGTGTTGGCATATCGACATCCTTTACATAAGCCAAGTAGGCGCTACATCCACGCCTCATACACTTTCCCGCTACCACCATTGAGATTACTTTCGGGATCGTCATGACCCGATCTCCATAAACAGTTACCAAACTCCCGTCAGGCGCTGTCAATCGAATAATCTTCTTACGACACATAATGTTCGCCTTGGAGTCCGCCAACCAATCCATCCTAAGAACAAAATCGAAACCACCTAAGGTCATCACGAACGGTCTAACAGGAAACTTATGACCTTCTAACTCCACATCACAGTTCTCTATCATCTTAGAAATCCTAGTAGACTTACCTATGGTAGTTTCTACATCAAATGGCACATCAACACGTCTACTACTAACAGGCAGCTTAGCACAGAAAGCAGCAGAAAAAAAACTTTTATTGGTACTTGAATCAAATAACACAGAAGCTAAAGTTTGGTTCACTAGAAACATACCGGACACCACATCAGGTTCCGTCCTAGCTTCCACCTGTGTCATGGTGAATGCCCTGGTGCTCGCCCTCGACCCTTCACTCCCTGTCTTCTTCGCCCCATAGCCCTTAGCCCTTGGATTCTTACAATCCTTACTTATGTGACCCTCTTCACCACAGTTAAACCACCAGACCATACGACCGTCCTTTGCCATGTGCCCCGCCTTCCCATATTTAAAGCACAAGTTCGACCCAAACCTTCACTCCCTGCTATGCTCTCTCCCACACCTACCACACTTCTTCATACCCGCACCCAAAGTGACCACACGGCAGTCGTCCACCCGTGACTTTTTGTTACCCGTCGAGGCACCACCCCGACCAAACCTCTTCCCATTCCAGTTTTGATCACCTCCACCCTTCCGGCTACCTTCAGCCACCATCACTATAGCCCTCTCATCATAAAACTTCCCTGCCAAATCCACCGCCGACCTAAACGTGCTCGGTCGGGCAGCGATCATGTGCCTGCGAATGTCCGCTGGCAAACCCTGAATGTACCTCTTAATCTTTCGTGATAGTGGCGTCACCTAATCCGGCACCAAATGTGCCATTTTGTTGAACTTTGTGGTGTACTGCTGATGTGTCATGATTCCGCCACCAATTGCAAGAACTCCCTTTCGACCTTGTCCATTTCCCGGTGACGAAAAACTCCTCAATCACCAACTTTTATAGCTCCAACCATCTCATCCTCCCAATTGCCTTGCTACCCTCGGCTTGGACTATGTTGTCCCACCAGCACAAAGCTGAGTCCACAAAAGAGTGGGTAGCAAACTTTACCTTCTGATCCTCCGGCACTCACTGATGTTCAATACAACTTCCATTTCTCTCACCCACCGGTGAGCAGCAGCAGAAGTGCCGTTTCCATCAAAAGTAGGGGGCTTGCATCATTGAAATGCCCCATAATTACAGCCTCGTGCCACGTCCTGCATGGGCTCTTCTTCTTCTTCTTCTTCTTCATCTGAGAGAACCGTTTCATGCTCAAGTTTCTCCCGTCCTCCCGAGGACCTGTTTCTCTCCTTTCTTTCCCCTTCTCGTACAGCCTTGATAACTTCAGTCAGCACAGACGATAAGATCGTCTGCATGACCTGATGAACTTCTTCTACAACAGCCTCCTTTACTGAGGCTCTCAGATTAGCGCTCTCGTCGCCACCCTCCGGATGAGGGGTCTCTGGTTCTTCAGGAACCACCTTTTCCATTCTGGGTCATCCTCTCTTGGGTCGCGGCTCAGCACCAAGCCCATCACGACCACCTCCACGAGAGGCTTTCGAAGATCTACCACCGGCCATTCACACGCACACTAAAAGATTCAAACACCAACACAGCCATTCAATGGAATATCTCAGTTTATGTCAAGTATAGTAAGTCCCTAATTACAATGGTCAATTGTGATTAGCCACTTACTTTACTCTTCACACCCCAAGCATTACCTCTCTTGACTACATTAGTATTTAAATCCACAAACAACTCATAACACATAACATGCGCACATAATACCGGTTAACTTTACGAAAATGCCTGATGGCACGTAGCTACTCAGATTGGCATCTCTTCCCTTTCTGTCCCATTTTCAGTTTAAGTTTAGGTTTCTTTTGAAAATTTACCCGTTTCACTTAAACTTTGGCTCTGATACCAACTTGTAAGGCCCCGTTCCCGGAACGCTTATAGCTGGTAATCATTGCACATAAAACATACATTTCCATTTATCTTACATAAATATTGTAGCGGAACATTCAAAACTGACATCTCATTTCATCATAAAAACTTTTGAGAAATAATACATCGTTAATCAGTTACAAAATACATTGTTGCATTACATCACAAAAGCATTATATAAATGGATGCCATCCTAAAAGATCTGAATAGTCACCCGTGCCATCCTCAGCAATCATTACCTGCCAACTGGAAACACATCAAACTCAGCGTTGCTGAGTGAGTTCTAGTTATATAATAAAACATACTTTTCTTTCGTTAAAACCATTCTTTACATTCATGTGTTCATACATCATACATACACATAGTTAATATCATTATTATCTTCATTATTCGTTCTTTTATCATTACATCTTTTCCTTTCATCAACACCATGAACTTTAACCTTCATGCTCATGGTACTGGGACTAAGCCTATCATAGACCTTCATTCACAGTGCCCAGAACCTCTAGCCACAGTACCTAAGATAAAGTTCTGGTATACCATTGTCATGTGTTATGCCCTTCATGCTCATGGTACTGGACTTAAGCCTATCATAGACCTTCATTCACGGTGCCCAGCACATCTAGTCACAGTACATAAGGAAAGCAACAATGGTCCCATACAAATGGTCAATCACAAAGAAAGACCCTAATGTGCATCCTCCCGGGGTAGCGAACCCGCACACCGTTGGGCTAACACCTTTTAATGGCGTGTCCCGACATACAAGGCTTGCAAGACTTTCTTTACTTTCATCATTCATTAATGCATGCATTCTTACTTCATGTTCCTCTTTCATTATCTTTCATTTTACGTTATATACTACTTTCATTTCATTCGTTAACTGAACACGTAAAGCCACAGGAAAGATAAACAGGCATCATAATAAGGAACATAACATACACAGTCATCATCATCATACAGGGCAATATCATACATACATAACATGCATAATCATGCAACATCATGCCCAACATACTCTCTAAGGCCTCAACATACATAACATGCATAATCATGCAACATCATGCCCAACATAATCATGCAATATCTGCACTTTCCCCCGAAAGCCAGTAATTAAACTACACTTCCCTCGGGTACACCAGCCCTACTTGGGTGTATGGGCACCCTTCAGTCGCATGGCCTTCAGGCGACTGAACATCATCCGATTGGACCAATGTGGATGAACACCCAATCGTGCAAATGAAACTAGTGCGAATGGACTCAATGCGGATGACTCCCATGCGAATGGACCTAATGCGGATGGAACTAATGCAGATGAGCATTTTTGCAACCGGGCTCTCAGTCGTGTGAATAAACCCTCAGTCATGCGAATAGACCTCAGTTCTGCGAATGAACCTCAATCCCACCTATATCTGCCGTATGGCCTCCATTCAGTCGCATAGCCCTAATTGGTGTAGAATGCAGTTCATCCCGAACCCAATGTGTTATTTTTGACCTCCAAGCTCATGTAAACCCATTCTAAGTCCAAATCAACCATCCTAAACCTTAGGAATGCATACCACAACACCATTCAAGCACACACAAGCTCAAAAGCAAGATCCAAATGAATCATACATATACCCACACATACATAAACAGGTCACACACACACACACTCAAAAACCCGATTTTCAGATGTGTTCCAGCCCCAAATCATTCAAAAAAGTGTAAAAGAGGGGTCATAGAACTCACACAAACGACCACAACGAGAAGAGCTTCGATTTGACCAACGATTTTTCTCACATGAACCAACCCGAACCAACTTTTCTCCCTTTTCTCCTTTTCTCTCTTCTTTGGCTGATGTTGCTGGGTGAGGGGAGAGGGTAAGGGCTGCCCTCTCCCTTAAATACTCCCACTCACCCAACTTTCTCTCGTTGGTGAGTTTGGTCCCTCGACTTTGTATTTTATTTCTTTTTCTTCTTTTGTCGGCTTCAAAATAATAAATAACTGGGTGTTACACCATTTTTCCTTCTCTATTTAGAACTATGATCGCTTCATCTGTTCTCCAATCATAATACCACTATTCGAAGCGTGGAGTGAAGTCCTGTGGGATTTCTCGTAAGAGAATCTTGGACATTATGCACGGGGGACTCCACTTCAGCACCACTTTAGGCTTTCCAAAAATGTGATCCACTTCAGACCTACGAATGTACCTCTTCAGTTGTTGAGGTCTGAAGTTTACCCATCTAGTGTGGTATTCCTTCTTTAGGGCAGCCTTAAACCAACCTGATATCTTTCTAGGATCATTATATAGCAAATTCAAGCATGCCAGTTGGTTGAGCTCAAAACCTGGGAGAGTCTTCAGATCATGTGGATATCTAAAGTACTGTATCCCATTTTCCCTCTTTACAGCATAAACATTAAGATCCCCAAAATACGCCCATGCAATAATCTTGCCTAACAACTTTAGATGTTTGTTGACCTTGTAGAGCTTGGTGTAGCCATTTTGCTTTTGAGTTGTGTGTTGGGCTCGTATCTCAGCAAAATGAACTGCCCATTCAGCCTTCTTTATATCAACATCTGCATCCGAGGCTTGGGCTTGGCTTTCATTCTTTTTTGTTTCTTTTTCCATCTCATCAAGTTTGTCAAATGTAGCACTATCGAGAGTGTCACCCAAGTCGGGGATTACATTGCCCTCTCGGTCAGTGTACTCTGGATTGTGCTCAGCTGTCACATCTTCAATCTCTATTTCATCGACATCCTGTAGCTTCTTATCACTTCGGGAGCATCTTTGATCTGTTCATCTGGATTTAGTCTGAACATGTCTGCAAGTTGCTCATCGGTCAGGTGATGTATGATTTTTCCTTCCTCGGGAGTGTAGCTCACTGACCTTCGCACAATCCCTTGCAAATCAAGAATCATTGTGAATTGAGACTTGATTCGCTAAAAGGGAGCAATATCAAATCATCTTGCTGGGACGTTTTATCTGCTTGATTTAAACATTTAACACATCAATCATTAGCAATTAATCAAGACATTTAAACATATATAAACAAAAATAATCATAAATTACATCAATCTAATGTTTGAATCAAGTACAAAATTTTGCTGATTACAAAACATCTAATCTTTACTTTTCTCTTGATCTGTCAATTCTTCAACAGCAGGGGCTGAAGATGATGCTCCTTGGTCTTGAGCTCTCTTAGTCCGTCGTTCTTGACCTTGAGCAGCGGCTGATGCAGCAACATCACCTTCTTCATCATCATCTCCTCTCTTCTTTCCCCTGAGTCCTTCATCATCATCCTCACTATCTTCATCAGAATCATCATCATCATCATCGCCTTCCCTGATCTTTAGAGGCTCATCTTTTGATCCTTTCAGCCTCAGCATAATATTCTTGTTCTTGGCCTCCAATTCCTCAATCCTCTTATTCGATTGATCATTATGCTCCTGAAGCTGGGTAATATGTTGTGGTTAAGAAACTCTATAAGCTGAGTTATCTATGTAGCTCCTTGCTCATTAGTAGCTAACAGGTTTAGCACCATCCAGTTTAGTGCGGCTAGTTGTTCCTCTACCCCGATAGAGGGTAGGGAGGATCCATGTCTTAGTGGGACGTGGGCAGATGTCTCGGCTCGTTGGGTGGTGGTGGTGGTGGATGTGGTGAATATGGGTGGTGGGATAGGAGTGGATGATGAAGGGGTGGCTGTAGTAGTGGTGGTCGGGAGTGTGGTAGTGATGGTGGTAGCTGTGGTAGAAGTGGTAGGGGATGTGGTAGTGGTTGTGGTAGTTGTGGTAGAAATGGTGGATGTAGATACATGTGTACCTAGTTTATGAGCTTAATGTAAAATGTCTTTCATGTCTTACTATATGTAACAGAATGGGTTTAAATGAAATACAATGTGTGGTTTATGCTTATCATGTTTAATATTTCATTGATTCTTGTGTGTTAATGCTTATTGAACTAACTATATAGGTTTGTCGTTGTTTACATAGTTCTTAGTCAATAATGATTGAGAAACGTGCTTAAACTTATCATGTGAAAGTCTCATGCGAATGGACAATGCTAATAGACCATACGCATGAACAACTTCATGCTAATGAACCAGTCGCACGACTGAACTAGGAGACTGGATCAATCGCATGATTGTGACATGAGATTGACTCAATCACACGACTGAAGCCTCAGTCGTGCACATGGATCAACCGCATGCTTCAATCGCACGACTGAACCATACTAATGGTTCAGCTGCATGAATGAAAAACCTTAACCTATAAATACCACTTAATTCATGTAAAAACATAAGAATTCGAATACCTACACACTAAATCATACCCTAGCTGTCCAGAGACCCTAGAACACATGTTCCAACTTCATAGATCACACAGAATCGTGTTGCAATCGTCCTTAACATTTAGATTCATTCGAAGATCAATTCTACGTGCTTTCTCACTGATTGGATCGCCAGGCAAATAGGATTCCGCACTATTTGAGTTGGTATACATGTAAATCAGTTAGTACTCCATCCGTACACGGTCCCTAACAAGTGGTATCAGAGCCTTGGCTCTTGATTTACGTGTGATTCGATCGATTTTGATATAAAAATCGTGTTTTTCACTCAAAAACGCAATCTTTTTGTGTCAAACAGTGTTTGAGACGTCTCCAGGTCAAAAAGTTAACGTTTTCCAGCATACGACAATTAGGGTTAGTGAGAAATTCGTGTTTTTGCGTCAAAATACCTTAAACCTTCGAATTCTCAAAATTCAGCAACTTTAGTCGCATGATTGACTCAATCGCACGACTGAATCCATCCGCATCCCTCATACGCACGATTAGACTCAGTCGTTCATCCACTCATATGACTGAACTGCCTATTCGGTGTTCATCCGCACCAGTTCATTCGGACGATTGAGCCATCCACACTTGTTCATTCGCATGTTTGGGCCAACCGCATTGTTCAATCGCATGAAGTGTTCAATCACGTTCCTTCAGTCACACAAGTAAAACAGTTTGTTTTAAAGTTCAAAGTAGATAGTAATGGAGGATCAATATTCAACGTTCACTGCAAGGAGGGATTCAAGGATCCAGAATCTATTGCTTCTGGAAAATGAAGTGGGGAATCACAATAAATCCCCTAAGCTTATAACGTTAGATGATTACCCATAATGGAAGCAAAGATACGAGATCTACTTAAATGGAGTAGATCCCAATTTGTGGGATTCGATAGAGACAGGGTATAGCATGCCTGTATGTGCAGATGGAGTCAAACTTACCTTAGGTGGCATGACTGATTGCAGGTTCATTAAAGGGTGTAAAGTTACAACAGAACAACACAAAGAGGAGATTAACTAAACTTAATCAAACAGTAAACTGGATTAACCAAGGTAAGACACTAAGAACACAAGTAATGTAAGAGACATAACACAAAGAACACAAGTATATGTTTTCAAGAATGCAATATATTGCTTTCTCTATGTTCTATTACAAGTGTTACAAAGCATATATAAAAGATAGAAGAACATGAGATACTTATACTACATCCTACAGCCAGCTATACTTTGAAAGCCAGCTGGATACAATTGACTAGACACAAAACAAAATCAATTGTAGAGTCAAAAGGCAAATTGTCTTTTGACCTATGACTATGACATGCCATAGCTCACATCCTTATCTATTACGAAAATTATAAAGTACATGAAGTAGAAAGTTACAGACTGAAGACCTCAATGTACAATTACCAAAAGCATGGACCTTTTCACCAACTCATGTAAGTTGGTGACCTTACAGAGGTGCAGCAGAAAGGTGTCCAACTTTATGGAAAAGTACATCAGATAAAGCATGTATTAAAAGTCTTCAGAAGAAATCTGTCTTCATGAGTTGAAGCTTCGGAAGACTTTGTCTCTGAGGCTTCGGAAGACTTCATATTTGGCTTTGGAAGATATTGGTCTTGGCTTCGGAAGATTTTACACTTAGAGTATTTTCTGTTGCATGTGTAAGACTTCCTAAGCATTCTTCTTCAATTCACTTGTGCAGCATGCAGGAAAGACATTAGATGTTTAGGCTGCATCAGCCTCTTCATTAAGCTCTACAAACTCCCCCTAGGCTGATGTTACCAAAACACTTATTAGACTTAGATGTCAACAGTCCTCATTAGGATGATCACCAATCCTTCTTCATAAGGTGATCAGGATCCTTCAGACTGTCAAAGAGGTCATGTAGAGGCAACTGAATCATATCTTCCCATGTGTAAATGTCTTCAGTGCCTTGATCTGTAATGACATGCCATCTTTCTGGATTTATGGTCTATGTCCAAGACAAGATGGGTCTTCTTGATACTAGAGGAGCTGTTTGAATTGGAGTTAATGTAGCATGCTCTGGCTGCACAACCTCAAGATGTTCTGACTCATCCTGGGGTGTAGAAGAGGGTGCAGTCTTCTTCTTCTTTGGCTTTGGTTTAAAAGCCATCCTCTTCTTTCTCTTAAGAGGTTTTAACTGAGAAAACTGGCCTGCAGTACCAGATTGATCTTCACTGTCTTTCTCAGTTGGGACTTCCTCTCTCACAAGCTCAGAAGGAGAGGGAGGTCGACCCTGCTTGGATCAGAAGATGAAGCTTGCTGAGTTTCAGTAGGAGGTCCAGGTTGTCTTGTCTCTGGTTGTTCAACATTAACCTCCACTTTAGGTGGGGCTTGACTTGGAGTGGAGTGTAAGTAAATGAGCTCTCCACTTTTGATCTTCTGCTTGATCACCCTAATATGCTCATCCATAGTGGATAGAGACATGGGGCCACGTCTCCTTCCGGAGAATCCATATAGCTTCAAGAAGCTCATCATCCTCTGCCTATCGGTAGACTTTTCATGCTCTTTTGGATGATAGCTCTTGATTTTGCAGCTTCTTCCCTTAGTTTCTTCTTAGTTGTCTTTCTGTCCATGATTATCCCAAGTTCAAGCTGTTTTAAGTACTCAAACTCAACATAGTCATAGGACAAGGGAAGAACTGCATCTGCCTGATAGAAGCCTGTGGCACTCAGGTAGTTGATCATCTTGATCCTTTCTTCTTCTTTGTCTACCTGAGGTTATTGTTGAACCACATCTTCTTGTGCAAGACTTTCCTGAACTAGGGAGAGGGTAGGCATATCCTTGTATAGTCTTTTTCTTATTCTCTCTTCTTTGACTTGTACTAGAAGCTCTACATCTTCTGCCTCTTTCTTCTCCTTTGACCTTTCCAGATCAACCAGTTCATTCAGCTCTTCTAAGGGGAGAGAGATGACACTGTCTATGTCATAGTTCCTTGTTTGCAGGTAATTTATCCTGACTACCTTAACTCATCATTCTGAGTATCTGGACTGGGGGCAGCCCTGATAGCAGACTCCATGAGTCTTGAAGACTCAGCAGAGGAACTTTCTCCCCTCGGCCTCCTTTTCCTCTCTTCCTCCTCCTCAATCTCCTCAGATGTCATCTTTCTTTTCCCTTTGTCACTCATAGACCTTTGTGACTTAGGATGGAGAGAGCTTTAGCCTTCATTGCTTGTTGCAACATCTAAGCTCTGGCCAGAGAGAGGTTGAGAAGCACCTTCACTAACAGGTGTCTCAATAGGAGTGTGGATCTCTGCAGCAGTTGATGATGATGAGACAGGGATCTCAGGTTCTGCCACTGGGCCTTCAGTCAAGGTCTCCCCTATGAAACTAATATCAGGGTCTGCCTTAACATCCAGTTGACAGATGGCATTGCCTGATTGCCTAAGTCTCCATCTTAAGCTGAACTCTACAGTGATCCTGTCTTGGAATCTTTAAGCCAGTCTGTCAGCTTGTCTTGATTTGCTTCGGTTGACAGGTGGCATGTTGACTAAATCCAGACCTTCATATAGTTCAAAATTGGAAAATTGAAGACTTCTTGTTGTCCTTGAATTCTTATGATGATTAGGGCTTTCCTGATGTTGTTATACCTCCACCCAATGATGTGATTGGAAGATGGTGAAGATGACATAGCCCTTGATATCCCATCCTCAAACAGACTCTATATGAAGGAATCAGTGTAGTCCATATCAATGTGAACTTGAGGAGGTTGCTGAGAATGCACAATTGCAAGTGAGGATGGTGAGACCTCAATGTCCAGTCTCTCTGAAGAGCACCCAGGTTCTGTGGTTGTAATAACTTTCTCCCCCTTTTTGGTAGCATCACCCACTTGCATAGGTGAGCTGGAAGATAGGTCAATCACATCCATAAGTTCTGTGTTCCTGGTTGAGCACTTCTTAAGGGTCTCCCAGCTAGTTTTCCTTAAGATATGAAATCTCAAGTTGCTGCTCATTGATCCTGTTGTGTAAGGTAGTCACCTGAGATTCAAGGTGACTAACCTTTGAGGCTAAATAGGTGCATGTTTTAGTCAGTTTGTGCACCTTTAGTCTCAGATTCCCCTCATCTTCATCAGAAGACTCATTGGGGGATGAGATGATTGGACCAAAGTCCTCTCTCTCACCACCAGCTTCATGTTCTTTGTTGCTGGTTTTCCTCTGCTCACTGGCAATCTCAGTTGAGATGTTAGTGGGCTGAGTTGCCATGGTTGAGGTCTTAATGATGTAATCACTTTCAGAAGTGAGAGCCTCTTCCATATGGACATCCTGAATAGGTTCAGAAGTGTCCACCTCAGTTGTAGGTGACTGATGTGGGATAGATGTAGGAGACTCAGGAGCATCATCTCTCTTTGAGTAGGGCTAAAGAAGAGAGACTCATTATACTCACTGAAACCTAGATCTTCATCAGTATAGAAGTCAAGGTGGGGAATTGGTAGGTTGAGATCTATAGGTTGGGGATGGTAATTGTCCCCTAAAGGTTGATCACTTGAGTGTTGAGACTCAGAGTGATGGCTTAAGGCATTTGGGCTAATGAGCTCATCAGGTTGAGCATGAGGAACCTCAGCATTGATTCTTGAAGATATGGGAGTGGTCTGCTCCTCAGGAGAAGTGGGAGCTCCAGTGTCCACTTCTTCCTGTATGGGTGAGTATATGGGGTCCTCCACAGACTGAATAGCCTGAGCAGGGGTTCGTTTGGATTTTCTTTGGTAAGTGTTGGTGATTTGAGGCTGTGTGGGTGGTTGGGAGGTAGCAGGTGTGGGCTCAACACTAGCTTGTGCTGCTAGGTTGTCACCTTGAGCAATGCTCTAACATTTTTGGGACAAGGGATGTTTCAACCCTAGAGAAGCCAACAGTGAGTTTCCTTAGTATTTTAAAGATGCTGGGCTTCATCTGTCCTAATTTAAGAATGTTACCTGTTTCCCTCAACTGTGAGCCCAGTTCACAGTTAAAATGTACTGGACATATCTAGGAAACATGTAATAGTCTAAGGAGTCTAAATTAGCAAGTAAATTTGTATAAACAAACTAAGAATACCTGAATTTGACCCCTTGAACCATTCCATGGATTATGAAGGAGAGATCCTTAGGAATCTAGTCCCTTCCACCATGCTTGTTTGATAAGCTGTGGATAACCACATGGAGCAGGAATCTCCATTAGGATGAGACCTTCCCTTTCCTAAGGGTCTTTACAGAGAAATCTCCCTCATATCCTATCTGCTCAAAGGAATGATTAATAGCTTCCTTTGGGAGGAACACCTTACCTTCTTCATCATCCAGCTGAAGATGTCTATTGATGATGGCCGGAGTGTGAAGATTGTTCTCCCCTGCACTGTGGCAGACAGTGCCTTCTCCCCGTCCATAATGACCTCTTGGCAGGTCTTCCAGAATTCAAACAGCTGATCCTCATAAAGTGGAGGATTAGTGGTTAGGGAGGTGAAGTAGTTAGACAGAGCTAAGAAACAACACACCTCTGAGAAATGAGGATCTTTCTCAGAGCGTAACAGAGCAACCTGATTGTGTTGCCTGTGTAGCTGCATGGTAAAGTTGGGATCATTTCTGTGAGCAAAGTTGGCCATTTTGAGGTAGCTTAAAGATGAAGAAAGAAGGAAGAAAGAAATTTCAGAGAGAAATTTAGATTTTTAGGTTTGGAGGAAGAACAGATGATAGAAAGAGGGGGAAACCGTTGGGTTTATATGTGAGAGGGATTTCAGATAAAGTTTAATGAAAGAGGATAAACATTGAAATCCGAATGTCGATCCCACGTTTGAAAAAGTAGTTTACTTTTGCTCAAAAAGTAGTTTTTTTGGAAGTCAAAAAGCTTCCGAAAGTTAATTATCTTCAAAAGTTTTAATTAAAAAGCTTCCGAAGCTAAAATGACTTCGGAAGAATTTCCTGAGAGTTTTGAGAATTCTGCTTCGGAAGAGAAATTAAAACTTGAGTGCTTTGTATGTAAAAAACAAAGCTTCCGAGAGTTAATTTTGCTTCGGAAGTAAATGGTCCTTGAAAATAAGTAAGTTTCTGAGACAAGTATTTAAGCTTCGGAAGATAAATCTGAAAGCTCTTCTGAAGGTAAATTTCTTAGACAGTTAATTATTTTGAAGGCATCGTTTGCTTCCGAAGTTAAAAGCATAACTTTCAAAGTATCAGAAATTTTTAAAAATCTATGGAAAGTCTTCAAAAAGAAATTTTTATCCAAAGAAAACATTGAGCTTATGAAAGCGATGAACTAGACAACTTAGGACACACATATTTTAAGAAATAATAAGAATTAGTTTTATGAAAAGCTTACTCAAAGTTTATCATCCCGATAGCTGATATTAGATATTTAAATCTCTGTTCATCAAAAGCCTTTGTAAACAGATCAGCATATTGTTCATCTGTGTGAACTTTGACTAGTTTAATTAATCCCTTTTCATAGTTATCTCTTATTAAATAATACATGATATTGATATGCTTTGTCCTTGAGTGCTACACAGGATTCTCTGTGATTGAGATAGCACTGTTGTTGTCTATGTGAATGGGAGTCTCCTTGAAGTTAAATCCATAGTCCAGCATCTGATTTTGAATCCAAAATACTTGAGCACAGTAGCTTGCAGCAGCAATGTATTCAGCTTCAACAATTGATGCAGAGACACAGGATTGTTTCTTGCATTGCCATGAGACAACACTTCGACCAAGGAATTGACACCCCCAGATGTAGACTTTGCAGTCATGTTGCAACCACCATAATCACTATCTGTATAAGCATACAGATTGAAGTCAGGATTCTTAGGGTACCATAAACCAAGTGTTGAAGCACCTTTGAGGTATCTTAGAATCCTTTTCATAGTGATGAGGTGACACATCTTAGGTTGGCTTGATATCTTGCACAGATGCATGTAGCAAACATAATATCGGGCCTGCTAGCAGTAAGATACATAAGAGACCCAATCATAGCCCTGTATAAGTGCTCATCTACACACCCCCCCTCAAGATCAGGTCCAAGAGAGTGGTTTCTAGCTATGGGTATCTTAGCAATCTTACAATTAGTGATGTTGAATCTCTTGAGTATGTCCTGAACATACTTTGACTGACTTATGAAGATGCCATCTTCAACTTGCTTCACTTGAATTCCCAGAGAGAAATTGAGTTCCCCCATGGCACTCATTCAAATCTGTCTTTCATCAGCTTCTCAAAGTCTTTGCAGAGCTTTGGATTAGTTGAACCAAAGATGATGTCATCCACATACACTTGAACTAGCAATACGCCATTTCCCTGTCCTTTGATGAAGAGAGTTCCATCTATAGTACCTCTCTTGTATCCATGTTTACAAAGATACTCAAATAGTGTCTCATACCATTTCCTGGGTGCCTAATGCAGCCCATAGAGAGCTTTGCCAAGCTTGCAGACATAATCAGGATGATCAGGGTCTACAAAACCAGGTGGTTGTTTGATATATACCTCTTCATCTGTCACTCCATATAAAAAGGCACACTTAACATCAAGCTGAAAAACCTTGAAGTTCTTGGATGCAGCAAATGCCAGGAATATCCTAACAGCTTCTAATCTTGCCACTGGAGCAAAGACATCAGTGTAGTCAATCCCTTCTTCTTGTGTGTATCCTTGAACAACCAGTCTAGCTTTGTTCTGATGATGATGCCTCTATCATCTTTCTTATTCCTAAACACCCATTTGGTTCCAATGGTAGTCTTCCCAGAAGGAAGAGGACAAAGGTTCCAAACTTTCTACCTTTTGAATTGAAGCAACTCTTGTTACATAGCTTCAACCCAACTTCCATCCTTTAGAGCCTCATCAACTTTCTTTGGCTCTATCTGGGATAAGAAACAAGAATGGAGACAAACATTTGCTTCATGGGTTTGTCCTCTTGTCCTTACCCCTGTGACAACATCTCCAATGATGTTTGTCGTGGGGTGAGACTTGTGGATCCTAAGCTGAGGGATCACAACAAGTTTCTGAGAGAGATCTAAATTACAGAAATATAGATCTGGCATAGATGTTTCTCCCACCACATCAGCACACTTTTCAAGAGAGACTTGATCCAAGCAGTGTGTGAGATCATTGATGTTGTCATCTATGGTGTGGTTAGTGGCATCAAGAAATTCTTGGTCACTGTCACCACCACCATTGTTGTCTTCCACAATTGAAGTGTTCTTATCTGGTTGTGGAGCCTCTGACCTGGAATTTGAAGGCATCAAAGATGTATCAGCTGAGTTTGTCATTGTAGTGCTGATAGAAACCTTATTAGCAGAAGTAGTTCCAACTAGAGCAGAAGATGTATGACTTGAAGGTCTTCTTAGCTCAAATCTTGGATCAGGATCACCTGTATTTGAATTTTCTTCAAATCCTGAAATGTTCTGACAAGATTTGTTAAAACAGTTGGTAACTAAATCAAGATCAAATAACCAATACGGACCAGAACCAGCAACACAAGGTGTGTGTTCATTGAAAGTCACATTAGCTGACTCCTCAACAATTCTAGTTTTGAGATTGTATACTCTGTAAGCCTTAGCTTGAGAAGAGTATCCAATAAAGTGTCCATCATCTGATTTCTCAGCAAACTTGGCAATTTGATCTTTGGTATTCAAGATGGTGCAAGGACAACCAAATGACCTGAGAAAACCAATGAAAGGTTTCTCCTTGTGCCAAAGTTCATAAGGAGTCTTGCCATGAGTCTTAACTACTAAAACTCTGTTCTGCACATAGCAGGCAGTGTTGACTGCCTCTGCCTAGAAGGTGATGGGCAGCTTAGAGTCAGATAACATGGTTCTTGCAGCTTCAATCAGTGTCCTGTTTCTCCTCTCAGCAACACCATTTTGCTGAGGAGTCCTGGGAGCACTGTGTTGTCTTGTAATACCCTTTTCATCACATAATGTATCAAGGATTTGGTTCTTAAATTCAGTTCCTTGATCACATCTTATGATCTTGACCTTGTGATCAGATTGATTCTCAATCTTTAAGATGAAATTCTTCAGAATCTCAGGAGTCTCATCCTTAGTTCTAAGGAAAAAAACCCAGGTGAATCTTGTAAAGTCATCTGTGATCACTACACAGTAAGAGGTCCTTCCTAAACTCATTACAGTGGTGGGGCCAAAGAGATCCATATGTAACAAGTGTAGGGGTGTAGTGATGGAGTTCCTTTCCTTAGGCTTGTGAGATACCTTATGTTGCTTCCCTTTCAGGCATGCAACACAATGGTCATCACTTGTAAACTCTTTCTTTGGTATTCCAGTTACAAAATCATGCTTAATAAATTTGTTCATGTTCTTAAAGTTTACATGGCACATTCTTTTATGCCATAGGATAGACTCATCACTATTAGCTTTAGACAGAAAGGATAAAACTTCTCCAGAGGGAGATGTTTCTTGCAAATCCATCTTGTACATGTTTCCTTTCCTGGGGGCTATAAGCAAGATATGCTCGTGAGGAATGACCACACCAGGCATAAGAACAATGCACTCATGCTCAATAAAGAGCATGTTATGACTCTGATCACAAAATTGAGATACACTCAGAAGATTGTATCCAAGCCCCTTGACAAAGTTTACCTTTTCTATGCTGAGCTACCATTTGTGACCTTGCCCCTTCTAGAAATGTAACCACCTTTATCTCCTCCAAAAGCAACTGGTCCTCCATCAATCCTTTCAAAGTTCTGGAGTAGTGACCTATTGCCTGTCATGTGCCTGGAACAACCACTATCAATGATCCAGACATTTTTGTTTGTCTTCAGCTGTCCCTGCATAAAGAAAATGATTAGTTACATTTAGAAACCCAAGCCTTGCTTGTCTTGGGCTCAGTTACAGAAGGTAATTCAATAGTAATAGATCCTATGGTTGTATTAAGAGGATCTTGAGCTGCTGTTGATGGAGAATTCTCAGTCACTTGGTCTTTCTTAGACTTCCACACCACCTTTGGAGTCTTGGACTTGACCTTCAAAACTTCAGAAGCTTTTAGGACATTGGATGTTTTGATGACTGAACCTTCAGAAGATTTTGCAGACACTGCAGTAGACTTCAGTGCTTCGGAAGAACTCCTTTCTTCCGAGACCAACTTCTCTTCTGAGGGTAATTTTCCACTTCCCTTCTTCTTAGACTTGGAGCTTCCAAAGAAAACAGGTTTTCCTTCCAAAGCTTGAATCTTCTTAGGACTCTTTGAAGTCTTTGTTTTGGTCATGTGGGCAGTACCATTAGGATTGTATGGACAATCCTTTGTAATGTGAGAGGTGTTGTCACACATGACTCAGTTCATCTTCTTCTTCACAAGAGCCTTTTCCTGAGAGCAAGACTGGCTTTGGTCATATCCCTTCTCTATCTTCACCTTTTCAGATGCTCAGACAGTTCTCTTAGGCTAAGAACTATGCTTGGAGTTTGATGGTCCAGGCTGTGCAGTAGTGGTACACAACAGATCAGTCTTCTTCTTGTTACTAAGATGAGTTGAACAAGAACAAGAACTCTTAGCAGAAGAGTTTTGGTTGATGTCTTTATTCCCTACCACTTTAAACCTTGCAAGATGAAAACTTGTTTCTACTTAGAATCAAAAATAGCCTTGATCTCTTGAGCCTTCCTTGCCTTTCTTTTGCTCTTTCTGATCAAATTCTTTCTCATGGACTTGGTCATCACAGTCTTCTTTTTCTCCTCAAAAGAATAGTGACCCTTCTTGGAATCCTCCTCTTCACTCTTCTCAGTGGAATTCTTCACTATCTCTTCTTCATCCTCTTCACTCATAGGATCTATGAGAGGAAGCTCATCTACACAAGTTCCACACCTAGGAGATCTTACAGACAAGATTGTGTGTGGAGGAGCTATCTCATTGGATCCTAGTCCCTACCTTTTTTGATAACACACTTTGTTGTGCAGGGATGAGGATATCATGTTCTTGAAGGTCTCTTCTTCAAGAACACTCTTTTCTGCCTTAGCTTTGCTGATCACAAGCTCAACCTGGCACTCAGTTAACTTGGTTATGAGATCTTTGATTTGTGTCCTAAAATCTATGTGTTCATGTTTTAGAACTAAAATGGTTTACTCAAGGTCCTCTATCTTCAGTTTATAATCATATTCAAACTTTCTAAAATCAGATTTTAAAATGTTTAAGGACTCAAGGTCAGATCTCATCTGTAGGTTATGGACCTGTATCTATTAACTTTAACAATGCATTCAGGAGTAAAGAGATGTTCCAATACCTTGGCTTCATCATGATTTGCCATCAATGCTTGGTTAGGATGATAAGATCAAATGAATAAATCTATGATGATTTGTGAACACAATTCAATGAAATTCACACAAAGTAATCAAATCAAAACAAGATATCAATAAATTCAAGTTTTCATTAATATCAAGCTAAGACAATTACAAGTATGAAAGCAGATTCGAATATCTTGTGTATTCGTTACTATGTACCTGCAAATCTAAGCTATTTATACTGAAAACAAAAAGTAAAGGAACTAACAAATTACACAAATAGTCCCTATACTATTACAAACTATCGAAAGACAAATAAAGACAACATGTTAATCTTTCTTAGAGCACTTAACAATACTCCCCCTAAGATTGACATGGTCTTCAGTCTTTAAACTCTTCAAGCTTTGACTGCTAACTTTATCTTCAATTCTATCTTCAGTCTTGACTTTATCATTCAAAATAATCTTCTAGTTCTTCTTTGACTTTGAACATTGGCTTCTGTTTGTACATATCTAACTCTTTCAAAGCTTTTGATATAGCAGACTTGAATTTACTTGCAAGAATGCCTTGTTCGGGTTTAGCTTCATTTGTTTTAATTTCCATCTTGTCCATTCTCTCCAATGTGACTTTTGAAAGACATGAAATATCAATGTTAGCATATAACTCAATAGGTTTGTTACTGTCCTTTGAGTACACTTCTAATACCCCTTTCCTTGATATTCTCATGAATTCAATATCTTTAATATCTTTCTTGACAATGTTTGCATAAGCAAGAGCTTTTCTCAAAGATATTTTTTCCATGGTAGCATTCATCACATTGATAATAGAAATGATATATTTCTTATCTTGCTCAGCTACTTCAAGAAAGACTTTCTCAAACTTTTGTACTGACAAAAATGAAATATAACTTGGATGTAACAATTTTAGTTCAAAAACTCCAAATAAAGTAATCATGTCCTCATCCCATCTTTCTAGATTTCGGACTAACTTCAGCTCAAATGTCTCAGTGTTATAGAACCATCTGAGAATTGGCTTTGAGTTTTGATTACCATCAATCACTTTCAGTCCAGGAGTTGTAACTTTTTCAAAATATTTATCACAGAATTCTATCAACGAATGTTCTTCTTCTGATTGAACTCCCTTAAGCTTCTTGTTTTTCTTCAGAGTAGCAAAGTACTCTTTGTCCTCTTGATCATATCTTGTGTTAAGAAAATTAATTGATCTATCCAATCCTCTTCTTAATAATTCTACAAACATCTTCCCACGTTTTGAATCAGAAGGATTGATCAGAGGTAATCTATTCAGCTCTTTTAAATCTTGCACAGGAAGTTTTATGATACTGGAGTTAAAGTGATAAACATCACATACAGCATTTACTCTCTTTATTAAAAATGCATCAAACACTTCATCATACTTCCATGCAATGATCTTTACTTGGTTCATAAAATCTGGAGCAATCATAGCATTCAACATTTCAGCAACTAATTGTCCTTTTTGAAATATGTTTCTTACCAAGTCTCCAGTTGTTCTTGAACTATCAAGAATATGCCTTTGTTCAGTTGATGCTTTATAAGTCTTTCTTTCTGGATCAGCAAACATTTCTATCAATTCTTTTCTATGAGCATGAGCATCATCAAATCTTGACATTTGTTTTATCTCCTGAGGCTTTAACATTCTTGTCCTCTTTGTTATTTCAAGATACTGCGGGTTATCTGTATCAAGTACTATCATTTTCTTCATTTGTTTTTCAGTTTCTTGAAAGCTTCTGACAAGATTTCTCAGAGATACAGATTGTAATCTCTTCAGCTTCCTCCAAGGATAATTTCTTGATTGCAACCATGATATAAGAGCTAGAATACTCATATCATTTGGATCAGGATGGTGCAACTCAAAACTAGACAATTCTTCTATATTTATTACCTCTTTTACTCTTCTCCATTCACCATGCTCAATAGCAATCTCATTTGGATCTATAGAAGCAACTGACTCTGCATAGATACATTTCTCATATTCATCATTAATCTGAGAAACAGTCAGTCCATCCAAATATACTCGATTGTATTTCATGTTCACAAGATAATTATATTTTTCTTCAAAGTCTTATGGTACTTCATCTTGTTCTTGAATATGTTCTTGTAAAGAGAAATGTGACACAAATTCAGCTTCATCAATATCTTCATTATCTAGAACTTCATCATACCACTCATCATTGTATATTTCCTCAATATCATCTAAAGCATTAATCTGTTCTTGAACATTTGCTCTTCAACAATTTCTTCAGTTCTTTGAAGCTTAGAAGAGGTTTCAATTTGAGAAATATCTTCTAATTCACTCACTTTCCTTTTGCCTTTTATTTTCTCAAGATTTTCTTCAACCTGCATCTCAGTACTTGTTAGGATCAGTGATGTAAGTTTGATTAATTAGAGTAGATTGCAGCGGAAATCGAACAATGAATTAGACAATTCGCAAGAACACAATTGATATTCAATGCAAAAGTAAATGGTTATAGAGAGAGAATTCTGCAAAAGGAATATTTCATTCAATGCTTTTGTGGTGGCTAAAATGTCACACCTTACATCAAGGTCAACATCCCTTATATAGGAGATGTGACGTCTGCTGATGTCACTTGATAATGACATCTAACAGAATTATTCAAACTACTGAAACTATGCAAACTACTGAGAATGTTCTCAACTACTGATTACATCTCAGAAAATGCTAAGTACAAGAAACATAAAACTACTGAACTACAACTACTGAAACTATAACTACTGAAAAGTAAATTACAAGTACTGAAAGGAAACCATCACAACTACTGAAGTTAACTACTTCAGCTGTTGTTGCAACTACTGAAGTTAACTACTTCAGCTGTTGTGACAACTACTGATCACTTTGGTCTTCAGTCTTTGTCTTCAGTTCTTTGTTCTTCAGACTTTTACTTTCAGACTTTGTCTTCAGCTGATAGCTTCAGACTTTGTCTTGAGTACTTTACTTTCAGACTTTGTCTTGAGTAGATGTCTTCAGATCTTGTCTTCGGACCTAGTAATCAGTTGATGTCTTCAGCTATTGTGATTTTCTTCAGCAGTTGTAATGTTTGTGGGACTTAGAGGTTTTTCTGATCACGCTCATTGGTTCTTTTGGTCCAACAAACTCTCCCTGAACCAATGCAGCCAAAACCTCTAAACTTATTGATGATCCCACTTATTCTTGGCAGAAACACCCTCTTGATCAGCTTCAGAGGTAATCAGTTAAGCACAGGCCGGGAACAGGTTTCAAATCTTTTGATTGGCTAAGTATGGAAGGGAACTCTGTCTTGGGGAAACTGGACACAGAGTCTTATCCCAACCATGAAACCTAATTCCCATGATGAGTCTGTAAGACTCACTAGCATAGGCCTCAAGGAGAACAACTTGTTCCTCCTTGGTGAATTCTTCTACTACTCCCTCCAAGAAGAAATCTAGGCCATAATACTCAGACGGTATTTCACTGTCTTTCCATTTTTCAACTCCACAGTTGTTATCTCTCTGTAAGCAAATTCATCAGGGTGAGATCCTTCAAGCAACAACTAGAGTTCACTTTTCTGAAGATCTTTAAGTCTTTTGTATAACAACCCCTTCTTGATCATTTTGTTCTCAAGAATAGATTAAGGGGTTGTCTTAGAGTTATGAGCTCTCTTGAATTCTTCAATGATTTCCCAGGGTGAGACTACCATGGCCAACGTAATTACAGCATTCAAGGTCTTCTTCACTTGGCCATGATATCTACTTGGTATATTCTTCTTATGAATTCTAGAACTTACCCTGGGGTCTGGCCAGATCCGCACTCTTTCTTTTTGATGTTGAAAAGTATGTCTAAGAGTGTACAGCCTCAGAGCCTGTTTCTTCATTTCTTGAATGGATGAGGACTGAGGGAAATCCTTGTCAACCATCTTGATAAACTGCTCATCGTGCTGTTTCTGCTGTTCTGCTTCTTCAATCTTTACCTTCACCATCTGCATTTGCAAATCAGGTGTAATCACTTGTTGACTTCTGTGCTCAGGTGTTTTAAGGTTGAGAACAGCAGAGATTGGCAGACGATCTTCATCATCATCCTCTTCTTCATCTTCTTCTACCCTTAACACCCTCCTCCTCATTCTGGGTGTATCACTGGGTAAGGTTTGAGGTGGTTTTTGGGGTAAAGGGATTGGTTTTGAGGGTTGAGTTGTGGGTGGCTTTGGTTTAGGGATAGATTTGGGAGATTTTAGAGATAAGGGTTGTGTTTGAGTGGGAGTGTGAGATGCCTGACTTAGCATTTTGGTGGTGAGTTTGGCTTTGGAAAGCTTTGCCATTTCAGTTCTCTTCCCTGCACCTGTTTCATCCAGTGCTTTGATTATCACCCTTTATTATCGCCTCCAGCAGAGCAGATTTTCTTGGTTATCTCCAAGATACTGTCTCTAGACCAGGCCTTTATCTCTATCAATGATCTTCCAAGGTATTTGACAATGAATCTAATCATTATCTCCAATCTTTCCCTTTCCAACACACTATAACCAACCCATCTTGTTTGAATCTCTTCTATTTCAGCCTTCTGATCTCAGTGTCTAGTGTGGCTGTGTCATGACCTTGTCGAAAGAGCTGATCTATAATTTTATCCATGGATCTGCTATGAGCTTCATCAACATCTTTGACAAGATCTTCTAAAGATTTTTCTTCATCAGCTTTTGACTCAGTACTTTTCTTTCGCTTGTATGTGATCAGTTGTTCTGAGATCAGTTCTTTCTCCACCTTCTTCTCTTTTGTAGGTTCTTTCTCATCATCAACTCTTTTTCTTTTCTTTTCTTTCACTGCCGTAGACTTGGAAGTCTCCCCCTTTTTGGTTGCATTGGGATCAGGGGCTTGAAAGGCAGAAAGAGATTTGTGAACGACATCATCAATGACGGTTTGTAGATTTGAGGAGATCCTCTCATCTATGGCTTTATGAAAAATCTTAGTAATGATTGGAGTGATGAGAGGTAAGGAGTTGTGAAAGATAGCAACCATCTGCGCCGAGGGGTTCTGTCCTTGAGAGGTGGCACCAAAGGCAGATGCTGGTGGCATAGTTATGTGTGTAGGAGAAGTGTTTGGTGAACCTTCAATTGAAGGTGCCATCTGAGTGGTAATGGGGGTAGATGGACTTTGATCCTGAGGCATTTTGGCAAGCAGCTCGTTGAGTCTGCTTACCTCATTCTCTAGGATGGTATTATGGGCTAAAACATCATAGAAGAAGCCCGGGTTATCATCAGTGTTTGCTGAATCACCTGACCTCCTGATTGAATCAGGATGAACATGCACTGAGTGTAGATTAGTAGATGCATGTGCCCCTTGTGCGTGGTACTGGGGACTTCCTGCCTCAGGAATATGTCCTTCATTGGCAGTTGCCTCTGGTGAGGTCTTATGGATGTTACCAACTTCATCCTGATCATATGCTGAATCAGTAGAAGTGGCAGCCTCACCAGAAGTTCTAACCTCCATTTCTATACTTGGAGATTGAACATTGTAACCCCTGTGCTGTGGGTTATCAAAAGCATGTTGGTCCTCCCCCTTAATGGTTGAGGTATTCCCAGTATTAATTGGTTTCTCGGGAGGGGGTGAGGAATGCAACTGACTCAGCACTTTAGCAACGATTAGTGTTGGGCTTTGAGGGGCGGTTGCATGTGGAGATTGGTCCGAAGAAGATTGCACCCGGGGTGAGGGGTGCGCTTCAATGGTAACCCTCTCAATTAAGATAGGTTCCAGAAATGTGGGATCCCCAATTGTGGTTGCAACAGGATCCTGTTGAGAGGATACTTGTACGGCTTCAGCAGGTTGAGTCATTGACATAACTAGGGGGTTAGAACCAGTATGTATTTCCTGTGTTTGTGTTACAGGGGCATCCTCAGGGGACTCATCTCCCTGAGTAGCCGTTTTGGGCTTTTTGGATTTGGGTTTGGTGGGGACTTTGGATCTGGAAGTGGAGGCTGTGGGTTCCCTCTGCTTTGGTTTTAGCATCCGGGCAGCCCCTTTGAGAGTAGGGTCTGTGTTATGTTTGGAGTATACCTCAGCTAAAACAGCTGGAGCAGGGACCCCAAGACCAACAAGTCCATCAGATTTTAATTGAGTTAAAATTATGGCCGTCAGAGACCTGGGATAAAGTAGCCATCTATTTGCCACAGGTTTCTGAGCCAGATCCTTTAGTTCCACAAAAACTATCTCAGAAAAATTTAGATTTTGTCGCTCAAGGATAGAATACAATACCTGTTGCCATCGGGAAGACATCTGATCCCAAGAAGATGTCTTAGAAGCTGGGCAGACATTCACCATATGAAAGATAAGTATTTCGGCATCATGGAAGTGCTTCTTGAGGATGGTTGTAGCACTTAAGTTGCCTTCATACCCGTTATTTATGAAAGACATATCAGTGGTGCCTTTCGGGTATTCTTTTGGATAGGTGTCATCATGCAAATTTAGGGTTTTGCAAATGATTTCAGGGGTGATGAGCACCTGTTTCTGGTTAACCAACGACTGGTGAGTGATTTGGCTAGCATTCTCACCGGTGGTTACAGAGACGTTGGTCCAGAACTGGGATAAGGAATCAGGATATATGGTAGGATTCAGAAGAAAGGCTGTTCGGTATGGGGAATCCACCATAAGATCGATGGCAGTGTCAAACTTGTTCCAGAAGGCCGATTTCGAAAGGTAGGCAACACAGTTGTGTCGGGGTATGAGATGCATGGTCGCCATTGTTGAGAGAGAGAAGGTTTGAAAACGGCTAATGAAACGTTTGGCTATAAGTACAGGTATTTATAGGTAAGAAAAGGCTGAAAAGAAAATGACTGAAAGTGTTGGTGTTGTCATCAGTTGTTATGAAAACAACTAAAGACTTGGTTTTAACTATCAGACATTTGAAAACAACTGAAGACTTGGTTTTAGTCATCAGTAGTTGTGAAACTACTGAAAACCTTGTTTTGTCTTCAGGTGTTGTAAACAACTGAGGACTTGGTGTTAATCATCAATAGTTGTGAAACTACTGAAGACATGGTTTTGTCATTAGTTGTTGTAAACAACTAAGGACTTGGTGTTAGTCATCAGTAGTTGTGAAACTACTGAAGATATGGTTTTGTCATCAGCTATTTAAGGTGAACCAACTGTTTGTGGAAACAACTGAAGAGAAAATTCTCATCAGTAGTTTTCGTCAATTCTTAGCGTTTCAGCTGTTTCATACTGTCCTCAACACTTACTCATCAGTCTTTTTAGTTGTTTTCAGTTGTTTCATAGGACATCAGTACTTATCTGTTTTTACTGACATCAGTAGTTGTAACTACATCAGTAGTTTGTAACAGAATCAGTACATATTTGTGACATGTTTACTAATGATCATCAGTACTTGATTACTGAGATCCTCAGTAGTTGTCACTATTCTAGCTGCAGCATACCAAGCCTTAACACAAGGTTTTGGAAAGTTGAACTATCCAAAGGCTTAGTAAATATGTTTGCAAGCTCATCAGCACTAGGCACAAACTTTGGATCAATCAGACCTTTTTCAAAACAATCCTTAATAAAATGGTGTCTGATCTCTATATGTTTGGTCCTAGAGTGCTGGACTGGATTCTTGACAATACACAGAGCTGAAGCACTATCCATTAATAATGGAGTCTTAGTCTCTGTAATGCCATAATCCAATAATTGGTTCTAAAGCCAGAGTACCTGAGAAGTACAACTTGCAGCAGCAATGTACTCTGCTTCAGCAGTGGATGTAGCAACAGATGTTTGTTTTTTACTCTACCAAAAAATCAAACAGTTGCCTAGGAATTGACATCCACTAGAAGTTGACTTTTTGGTTAACTTACACCCTGCATACTCACTATCAGAAAAAGCAACTAATTTGCAAGAGTGTCCAGTGGAATAGCAAAGACCTAGAGATTGTGTACCTTGCAGATATCTAAATATCCTCTTGACTGCAATCAAATGAGACTCTTTAGGAGCAGCCTGAAATCTAGCCCAAACACAAGTTGCAAACATGATATCTGGTCTAGAAGCTGTTAAGTACATCAAGGACCCAATCATACATCTGTAAAGCGTTTCATTAACAGCTTTACCTTTCTGATCTGCATCCAGTTGTGTGGTGTTACACATGGGAGTAGAACAGGGCTTACAGGTTTGTAAATCAAACTTATTCAAAAGATCTTTTGTATATTTTGACTGATGAATAAAGGTTCCATCAGCCTTTTGTTTGATTTGCAAGCCTAGAAAGAACTGTAATTCTCCTATTGCACTCATTTCAAACTTCTGTTTCATTAAACTTGTAAAATCATCACACAACTGGGGATCAGAGGATGCAAAAATTATATCATCCACATAAATTTGAACAAGTAGCTTATGCTGATCCACTTTCTTAATAAACAAAGTTTTATCAATGGAGCCTCTATGAAATTATTTTTAAGAAGAAAATTTGAAAGTGTTTCATACCAGGAGCTTGCTTCAACCCATAAAGAGCCTTATCAAGTTTATACACTCAATCAGGATGTTTATTGTCCTCAAAACCTAGTGCTTGACACATATAAACCTCTTCTTTTATTTTACCATATAAAAATGCACTTTTGACATCCATTTGAAAAACTTTAAGATTGTGGAATGCAGCATAGGCTAAGAACAACCTAATTGCCTCTAGTCTGGCTACAGGGGCAAAGGTTTCATTATAATCAATACCTTCTTCTTGTGAAAACCCTTGTACAACCAGTCTACCCTGGTTCTTGACAATAAGCCCATTTTCATCAGTTTTATTCCTAAACACCCATTTAGTGCCTATTGCACACTTACCTGGGGGTAGAGGAACCAGTTTCCACACTTGCTGCTTTTTGAACTGAAGTAGCTCAAGCTGCATGGCTTCAACCCATCCATTGTCTCTCAAAGCAACATGATAGTTCTTTGGCTCTAGCTGACTTATGAAGAGAGTATAGAAGCAGAAGTTGGACAATTGACTTCTGGTTGAGACACCAGCATTGATATCACCAATAATTTGAGACATGGGGTGATTCTTCAGCTCTTGGTACACTATAAGAACAGTGCAAGTGTTTGTAGCAGGTTCAGCAGCAACAGATGTTGATCTAGACTCTTGAAACCAAGTATGAGATGGCAAGTCAAATGATGTAGAGGAGTCAGAAATCTCATCAGCATTTGTTGTGGATGGAGCTGTTGAGGCTACAGGAACATCAAGTTTAGTAGACTCAGGCAGTTGATCACTAAACTTGAAAAGGTGAGTACTGATATCATCATCATCTTCAGTACCACCAGGTGGAAGACTTGCTGCAGAAGATGATTTATCCACATGATCTGCAACAGCTGGAGGTTGATAAGGAACATATTGTAGTATGTCCAGATTAAACAACTCCACAGGGTTTTGTGGAATTTTATCCTTAGAAGATTTATTGAATTTCACATGCAAGGTTTCTTCAACTATCTTTGTTCTTCAGTTGAAGACTCTGTAAGCCTTGCATGTGGATGAATAACCTACAAAATACCCTGCATCCACCTTAGGATCAAATTTGTGGAGTTGATTCTTTGTGTTGAGAATAAAACAAGGACACCCAAAGGCTTTGAAAAATAAAATTAGAGGAGCCAAATGATGTAGAACTTCATATGGAGTCTTCATCAACCTGTGATTTACTAGAACTCTATTCTGCACATAGCAAGCTGTGTTGACAGCTTCAGCCCAAAAGGTCAATGGCAAACCAGAGTCAGCCAACATAGACCTTGCAACTTCAATTAAGGTCCTGTTCTTTCTCTCCACTACTCCATTTTTTTCTGGAGTCCTTGGGATCCTAAATTGCCTCTTGATTCCTTTTGAGAGATAAAAATCATCAAGTGTACGGTTTCTGAATTCTGTTCCATTATCATTCCTTATACACTTGACTGATAGGGAATACTGCTTCTCAACATACAACACAAAGTTTATAATCGTCTGAGCAACCTCATCCTTTGAATGCAAGAAGAAAGTCCATACAAATCTAGAGTAATCATCCACAATTACCAGACAATATTTCTTCTTTGCCATGCTCATCACTCTCACAGGACCAAATAGATCCATGTGCAGTAACTGCAAGCAGGCAGTGGACTTAGGTTCTTCAATAGGAAGGAATGAGACTTTGTGATGTTTTCCTTTCAAACAAGCAGTGCAGGTTTCATCACAGTGGAACTCATTTATTGGTAAAGCTCTCACCAAACTATTGTGGATCAGCTGATTCATGTTTTTGAGATTTACATAACCCAGCCTTCTGTGCCACACTTTAGATTCCTGAGGAGAGGCTTTGGAGAACAGGCAAGGATGACCCTTCAAATCAATCTTCTTTGACAAATCCAAGGCATATACTCTTCCAATCCTGTTTGCCTTCAGGAGAGTATGTTCATCCAATACCTTGTCAATCAGCCTTAGAACTTGGGAAGACAGAATCCTGCAGTTCTGGCTTGTGAAAAGTGCAACATTCCCTTTATCACACATTTGACTGACACTCAGTAGATTATACTTAAGATTCTCCACATGGTTAACATCATCAAATCTGATTTGTCCATTAGACACATATCCTTCCCCGATGATGTAACCCTTGGCATCATTTCCAAATGAAACAAATCCCTTCTTTCCTTGAGAGTAGTCATTAAGAAGAGGACTACTCCCAGTCATATGCATAGATCCTCCACTGTCTACATACCAGATGCTCCTTTGGCATGCTGAAGAACCCTGCATTCATCATACGAACTAGTTAGGTTTTGAGACCCAAACCTTTTTGGTTATGGGTCTGTTGTCATCAACAGATTTAACCATAACTTGTTTCTCATGATTAACAGCTGATGAAGGTGGAGATGGTACTGAAATGGATTCCTTGGATTTGGACTTGGAATGTCGTTTCAGTGGCTTGGTCACAGGTGCATCTAGTTGGTTAACTCTCCCCAACAAATGTTGAACCATCATAACAAGTTGTGTCTGATTTGTAGCTAAAGCTTTCAGCTCTTGTGACATATCAGTACTGTTTTTGATGAGTTCCTATGACCCACCATTTCCTCCTTGAACTTTACAGACTTAGTCTGATGTTTATCATGAGGAGCACAATCAGCTGTTTTGTGATAAACCTTATCCTTCTTTTTGGATTTGGATGAAGGCTTGGATTTATCACATTGGGATGATTGTGGTACAAACTTAATCTCAAACTCATTTCTCATTTCATCCATCTGGATTTTAATGAGCTTATCTCTGTTGAGTTTGGAACCCTTCTTGTACCAACATTCATCAGAAAGATGATTGAATTGACCACATATTTCACATGGCTTATTCTTCATCTTGGATTGATCAACTGCTGATGTGGAAACTACTGAAGGTGTGATCTTCAGTACTTTCCTCCTTTCAGTACTTGTGTTAAGTACTGAAGGATCTGTAACAACTGAAGACTTTTTCTTCAGCTGTTCTCTATCAGCAGTTGTTAATCCTTTTTATTTAGCTCATTTGAAATGCTTTTCAGATGTTATGACTTGCCCTTTAGTACATGAGGTACTTTGACGGACAATATCTGAAGTACTCAGCTTCATGTGCTTATCAGTAGTTAACCCATCAGCCAATTGATTTGTTGAGGTATCAACACTAATTTCATCTTGTGATTTTGGGTGATCACTTGAGGATGATGCACATGATGATGTGGTTTGGAAATTACTTTCACCTTCAGGTTTTACTATTGATATTGGAGTAAAATCTGTAGGTGGTGCAGTGTGGTTTTAACCTATTCCAAACTTCACATTCGAAGCAGATTGCTTACTGAGTAGCATTTCAAATCTCTTGCAGGATGACACCCAGCGGTCACACTCAACTTGGGTACTGCAAGTTTTTCTTTGAGATCTCTATGGTTCTCAAGAATGACCTCTAGCTTAGCCTTTTCATCATTTAATTGGCATTTAAGCTTATAAATCTCATCATCTTTATTATTAATAACAGACTCATACTCAACTTTTCTTTTGGAAATAGTTTGCTCAAGCTCTAGATTTTGATTAATTAAAGCTACATTTGCCTCTCTAATAGAGATAAATGCAGCTATGCAAGATTAAGAACATAATGGCCTTGCCTCAGAGGATACCTGGGTTACCTGTGAAGAAGATGCATTGGAGCATGAACTCTCAGTAGACTCTAGGGCCATGAGAGCAAGATTCCCAAAAGGATGTTCACCACCATGTTGACCATCACTAGCAAATAAATGCTCATTACGAGAGAGATCATCTGGTAAACTGCTCCAGTCAACAACACCAGGGGTGAAGAAGCTGTGATGAGGTTGTGATTGAGATGATTGAGATGGTAGAGGTTCAGGTAAGGCTTGAGGTTGTTGTGCAGTAGGAACTTGAACTGGATTTGGCTGTGGCATGTAATAGCAGGGATATGGATATGGCATTGGACCCTGAGGGACAAAATATGCAGGATGTTGTGAGTGATGACCAGAACTAGCAGGATGTTGCCCTCTGTTTTGTGGACTATTGCTTGGAAAAGTCACAAAGGGTGCAGAGTAGTTACATCCAGTTGATCTACACTCTCTTGCAAAGTTCCCAAGCCTGTGGCATTTGTGACACCTCAACTTACTCTTGTCAAACCAACTTTGGTTTTGCCAGAGAGTCCTGGAAATTTCCTACCAGTTCTCTTGTAGAATTTTTGAGATCTGATATTAATCAAGGCCATTTGGCTTAAAATATCCATCTCTTCTAAGTCATCATCAGCTATACCTTTCAAATCATCCATGATGAACCACAAATTGTCACTATTACAGCCTGACTGACTATCAACACTAACAAATGCATGATCGGGAACTGTTTGAAGAGAAATCAATATGCTCATCATAATTGCTTTCTGATGCAGCATATCTGACTCATGACCAACCAAGGCAGTGTTCCCTAGTACAAGTCATCAGTGAGCTTTCCTGATGATGCCAGTTTCCTTTTCTGCTCTATCTCTCTTTCAAATGTAAGCAGTTTCCCATGGAGTTGGGTGAGAGATAGGCTATCAAGATTTGCACTGGAGCGTAGAACAATGGTGTATGTGTCCCATCTCTCAGGCAGTGATCTGAGGAATCTGTTGTTCATCTGGCTATTAGTATATTCATGTTTGACCATTTTCAGCTCAGAGATCAAACAGGAAAAACGCTCAAGCTGTTGAGTCGGTGTCTCACCCTTCCTATGAGAGAATGTCTCATATTGTTGGGCAAGGATTTCTCTGTTGTTTGCTAAGACCTCATCTGTTCCACCAAATTGTTCCTTCAATGTATTCCAAAGATCATGAGCAATTTCATGATGCATAAGCCCAAAATATATTTCATTAGGGAAGCCATGGCCAGAATACCATGCGCTTTAGCATCAATTTCAAACAGTTTTCGATCCTCATCTGAGTATTGTTCCTTCTTCTTTGAACCATTTGGTTGGTTTTCGGATTGTTCACCATAGGCTTGTGTGGACCATGTACCACAGATGTCCAACAACCTGAACTATTAACAGACAAGTGATGAAGCATTCTTCATTGCCATATGGTATACTCAGTCCTAACCAGCATCGGAGGCTTGGTTGAGGAACCAGTATTGTGAGGGTCATTAGAAGGAGTAGTCATTCTCATATTCAACCAAATTCAATTAAGTTTTAACTGATTCAGTGCAAAACACAACAAACTCAATATGAACCAAGAGAAAACTCAAAGTAAATATCGAAAGCAGCAGAGAGAAATCAACGATCTATAACCAATTCTCGCAAATATGCTAATTCAATCAAACTTAGATATCGGAATAGCAGTTTCAATGATCAATTGATAGATCGATCAATGATTAACCTGCTCTGATACCATTTGTTAGGATCAGTGATCTAAGTTTGATTAATTAGAGTAGATTGCAGCGGAAATCGAACAATGAATTAGACAATTCGCAAGAACACAATGATATTCGATGCAAAAGTAAACGGTTATAGAGAGAGAATTCTGCAAAGGAATATTTCATTCAATGCTTTCGTGGTGGCTAAAATGTCACACCTTAAAACAAGGTCACATCCCTATATAGGAGATGTGACGTCTACTGATGTCACTTGATAGTGACATCTAACAGAATTATTCAAACTACTGAAACTATGCAAACTACTGAGAATGTTCTCAACTACTGATTACATCTCAGAAAATGCTAAGTACAAGAACATGAACTACTAAACTTCAACTACTGAAACTATAACTACTGAAAAGTAAATTACAAGTACTGAAAGGAAACCATCACAACTACTGAAGTTAACTACTTCACCTGTTGTGACAACTACTGATCACTTTGGCCTTCAGTCTTTGTCTTCAGTTCTTTGTTCTTCAGACTTTTACTTTCAGACTTTGTCTTCAGCTGATAGCTTCAGACTTTGTCTTCAGTAGTTTACTTTCAGACTTTGTCTTCAGTAGATATCTTCAGATCTTGTCTTCAGACTTTGTCTTCAGACCTTGTAATCAGCTGATGTCTTCAGCTGTTGTGATTTTCTTCAGCAGTTGTAATGTTTGTGGGACTTAGAGTTGTTTTTCCTCATCAGGCTCATTGGTTCTTTTGGTCCAACAGTACTAATCACATGTACTGGTGATATAGATTTCTGAGCTTCTCTTTCCTTTAGCAATTCAGCTTTGATTTTGATTTTCTTCAGATAATTTCTTGAATTTCTCCTCAAGAATATCATAATCTTTAATAATTACTTCAAAGTTCTTGATCACGTCTTCTTTATCTTTGCAAAACTTACAATCTTTTCATCTTTTAATGCATTTTCTTCAAACAACTTTAAATTTTCATCTTTGAGCTTTTGAACTTCTTTTTAGATCTGATTATCTCTTTCATTCTTTCATTTTCCACTTTCAACTCTTCAATCTATTTTCTTTGTTTAAATTTTCTTCTTTCAATCTTTCAATCTCATCAACGTCAACTATTTCCTCTGTTTGTATAGATACATTGTGTGACATACTAACAGGGATTTCTTTTGCTTCTTCATTTGTATCAATTTCAAATACTGGATTGAATAAAAATCATTTATAAAGTCAGAATCAACTGTTTGATTTTGAGAATTCCTTTCTTGTATAGCTTCCTCAACATTTTCTTCATTCAAAGGTTGTGGCTCATTTCCAGTATCTTCTTCATTTCATTCTTCATATCCTTCTTGATGAGCTTCAGTGGCATCATCATTTCCATCATCATCATCATCACATTCTTCACTTGATGAAATTTCAGACACATCATCATCACTTTCTTCATCAACTTCTACATCTTCAATCAGATCATTTGGATCTATTGGTTCTTCTTTAGTTAGATGGAAGTGTGGCTGAGTAATATCAACTTCATCCATTGAGACATTCCTGATATAATAAAAACTGGAATGTTTTGAGCACCAATGATCATTGTCAGTCTTTTGTAAACAATCTCTGACATGTGCTCTAACTGAATCTTTTCACCAATAACTTCTTCAGCATACAGATCTGGATTTGCATCATTAATAAGAAGTTGAAGAAATCTTGGGTACATCAAATACTTATGCCTTACTCCTCTTTCCAGATTAAAAATGAATCCATTCATTATCTACTTAGCCATATTAAGTCTTCTGTTTGTGGATAAGGCGATAATTGGAGATGCAATGTCTACAGGGAATGAATCCCAACCCGCACTTCTTTTTGACATGCAATGTTGAAAGATATAGCATAAAAGCTTCCAATGCTTAAATACATGAGCTCTGAAAAATTGCTTCTTAGGGAAATGATCTGGATGACCCATCTGTAGAAAAACTTCTCTACATTCATTAAATGTATATTCTAATAAATCTTCAGGATCATTATCACCCAGTCTTAGAGCTTGTCTAATTGCTTCTTCAGAAACTTCAAGCATTCTTTTTGATGTGATGAAGGCTCTTAAAATTTTGTTTCCTTGATCATCTCTTTCAACTTGAGCAGTTCTCCAGAATTTCGTAATCATTCTTCCATTTATCATGGGCCTTGCACACATAGCATACACATATTTTGTTCTGAGTAGAAATCTGATAATATTTTCATATCCAGTAGCTTCTCTATTTTCATCATCTAAAAATGCAGCTACATTATGCTTTGGCTCAAACTTTAATTCTGCCATCTGCAAAACACAACAAAAGTATTATGAGAACTTTGAATATGATTAATGTATTTATTTCTACATATGACTTTTGATTTTGACTTTTGAATTTGACCTTTTTATTTTACTTTTGAATTGAGATTTCAAGTTGTAAAACATTAATCTTTATTCATTTTGAATTTATTATTTAACATTTCAATTTGATTTAATTTTTTTTTTATTATTTTTTTTTTTCAAAGAATGACTGTCTGTTCATCTTCTTCTTCTTCGACTATGTAGAATCGACTGAGTTCATCATCAACAAAACATTTTCACTTTAAGATGAAAACAATACATCACTATACTCAAAAATGTGTTCTCATCACTAATCCAGTATCAATTTTTGATATGATACTTATTTGATCAGATTAAACTTGGATTATATTGGTTCGAACGCCCTAATAGCATTCAAAAAACTATAGTAATTCACTGATTTAAGCCAAAATTTATATATTTGAATCACAAAATTACGTTTATATATTCAAATACAATGTATACTCAATGATTTGATTCGATTTCAGATGAAATAAGGTTGTGTTGATGCTCGACAGTTGCAGTTTGAGGGTTTTGTTCTGAGATTTTGAAGTGTATATGATAAATACGCATAAGTGTTCAATATATATAAGTGAAATTTTAGGCGTATGAGCCCTGTTCGGACGTATGGTCCCTGTTTGGGCGTATGAAAACCTAGAATTCACTTATTTTGTTAGACGCATGAGCGCTGTTGTGCGTTTTAAGTCAGACGCATGGGAACTGTTCAGACGCATAAGCACTGTTTAGGCGCTTTTGCACTGTCCAGTCGCATGGACTTTGTAAAACGTCTAACACTAGAAATTTTGAAACTACGCAGACGCATGAGACATGACACATGTCTAACACACTATTTAGACACATGGAATTATCACAAACGCCCAACACTTGTATAATCCTGAAAATTTCATCATGCTCCTATTGAGGCGCATGTGCACTGTTTAGGTGCATGAGTTGAATTTCATGATTTAAACACTTGTGATTTTCAATTTCTTCACTTGCACAATTTTTACCATTTAGATCCCCAAATTTTGAACTTTTCGCATATTGCACTTTCAATTTATAAAATTTTTATTTTTTTATTTCTTTTTAAATTTCTTTTGTCCCTTCATTTTAGTCTCAACATAAAATCAAATATCATCTGATTTTCAACTTCAAAATCATTTATTTGCAAAGATTATGTATATTCATATTGTAATTTTCAAACACATTCTATTTTCAGTTTACACAAATACTTTAAACATAAAGCATCATCCTTTCAATTCAACATTTCAAATTTTGATTATGATTATTGAATATTTTCTGAGAACAACTCTTTCATTATTACTCCCCCTAAACTTTTAAGTTTGAAAAACTTATAAGATTCTTATGAAAGAGAATAAGATCACACAGCACATTGAGACATTGCCTTCACACACTAATACATGCATAAAAGAAAAATGAAAATAGAATCAAAATCTAATATTAAGCATAGAATAAATGTCTGCAGAGAGATCATATTAATGAAGATCAGCACATTAAAATAAAATAAATGTGGAGAGTTATAGACATTGAATAAATCCTGATCAAGTGTGTTCCTGGTCAGTGATATCACAGCAAATGAGACACAAGATCTAAGGACAGACAATGAGTGTTTTTGACACAATTATCAACTCACTTACATTTCAATTCTTGGATTGATTAGTGTTGATTTAGATATGACATGATGTAAAGCATACAGAGACTAAGAGAAGTCAACTATCATCATGAAATGTAAGAAAGAACTCATGCTCAACTTATTACCTGAAACATAGATATCACCAGAGTTCATGTTACTAAGTTAATAGAGGATGATCATGGGTAACCATTTGATCAGCTCTGACTATTCATTTGAATAGGTTATGCACATTGGCATCTTTTTGCATCAAAAAGAGAATCCAGGTCTGTAATGACTTACAACAAAGGATATCTTAGTACTTCAGGTCTATGATGACTCATAACAGAGAAGTGAAATGATGCTTTGTAACAGATCTCATGATTTCACATAGTTTCAACAGGTGTGAGAGATGTATCTTAACAAACATTCATTCTGATAAGCTAAAGCAACTCAAAAGTACTCAGATGAATACACACAAGCATGTATGTTTATTTTGATCACAAGAATTTACTTTTTCAGCATAATAGTCAGATATTGTCTACACATCATATCTGATCATGTCTAGACTTTATTAATGAGTGAAGTATGCAACTGATCTCACTAATGTACTATCATTTCTCACATGTTGGAAAACATAATCCTTTCTAAAAAAATAAAAAAATAAAAAAACTCTATTTTTGTATTTTTGATATAAATCTTTTTTATTTGATTTTTCTATGAAAAACATAAAATCACACACACAAAATATAAACAGGCAATTAACAATGAGAGTATCACTTATTATGATCTTTTGATTTAGGGAGATCACATATGATTTATAAGACCAATTGATTCTACTAAGTATTCAAACCGTCCTGGTAGGAAGGCTTTAGTAAATAGATCTGCCAATTGTTTTTCTGTTGCAATTTGAATCAATATGATTAATCCTTTTTCAGAGTTATCTCTAAGAAAATGATATCAAATTTTGATATGTTTTGTTTTTTAGTGTTGAACAGGATTAGCTGTTATGAACATAGCAGCTGTGTTATCAATGTAAATTGGTGTTTTAAGAAAGTTGAATCCATAATCTAGTAATTGATTTTGCAACCAAAGGATTTGAGAACATCGTGCTGATGCAGCAATGTACTCAGCTTCTGCAGTTGAAATAGAGACATTTGTTTGTTTCTTACATTGCCATGAGACTAATCTGGGACCAAGAAATTGACACCCACCCGAAGTAGATTTTCTATCTTGACAACATCCACCATAATCACTATCTGTATATCCATATAGTTCAAATTTACCCTCGTAAGGATACGAAAGCCCTAAGGCTGGTTTACCTTTGAGATACTGAATATCCTTTTGACAGCAATTAAGTGAGATTCTTTCGGGTCTGATTGATACTTGGCACATACACAAACAACATACATAATGTCTGGTCTAGATGTAGTAAGATACATCAAAGATCAATCATTGATCTGTATAACGTTTGGTGATAGATTTTCCTTTTGGATCAGGTTCAATCTTGGTGTTAACATCTGCTGGAGTTCGTATGGACTGACAGTCTTGCAACTTAAATTTCTTTAAGAGCTTGTCAACAAACTTTTCTTGATTGATGAAGATTCCATCTGTAGTTTGCTTGACTTGAAGTCCAAGAAAGAAGTTAATCTCTCCCATAGAACTCATTTGAATTCAAGATTTCATGATTTCTTCAAATTCATTGCACAATTATGGATAGGTAGAACCAAATATGATGTCATCAACATACACTTGTACACATAAAAGATCATTATTATCCTTCTTTATGAATAAAGTTGGATAAATTTTCCCTCGTGTGTATCCATGTTGGATTAAGTGTTGTGATAACGTCTCATACCAAATTCTAGGGGCTTGATGAAGTCCATATAAAGCTTTACTCAGTTTATATACTCGATGTGGAAATTGTGCATCCTCAAATCCTAGAGGTTGTTTCACAAACACATCGTCAGTGATTGGACCATATAGAAATGCACCCTTTACATCCATTTGATACACCTTGAATTTCATGAATGAAGCATAAGCCAGAAATACTCGAATTGATTCAAGTCTTGCAACTGGTGCAAACACTTCATCATAATCTATACCTTCTTCCTGTGTGTATCCTTGTGCAACAAGTCTCGCTTTGTTCCTTATTACAACACCACGATCATCAGTCTTATTTCTAAATAACCATTTCGTGCCATTTACATTTTCTCCTTGAGGTAGATCCACCAAATTCCACACTTCTTGTTTGCAGAATTGAAGTAATTCTTCTTGCATGGCTTCTATCCAACCATTGTCCTTTAATGCCTCGGTAACATTTTTAGGAACAATTTGAGAAAGAAAACAAGAGTATAAGCATATGTTTGCTTGTTCTGATTTACTTCTTGTTGTTCTCTCATTCAATGAACCAATAATCTGAGAAATTGGATGATTCTTGTGAATACGAGATGTAGTAATCTCATCACATTAAACATTAGCATCCAGATTTGTTTGATTCAAGTTGGAAAACTCATGTATCAAAGTAGAAGAATGTGGATTGAAGTTTGGAACTTGAGTAGGTGAATTGACAAAGTAATCAAAGTTACCTGTATCAACTACATCACTTGAAATGGATGATGTTCCAGACTCAGGTATCACAAACTCATTACCATCATTAGGAATATTTTGTGATTCTTCTGATTAATTGACTCTGAATGATCTGAGACTGAATTTTAATGGTTTTGTATTGTTGAATCCTTGTCAAATGACAAAAATGGGTAGTCTGAGCTTGAATCATCTAGGTCATCAGAATCTGAGTCTTCACTGAAAGATCCAAGATCTCCTCTTGAGTTCTTCTTATCTGTAGAATTAAGACAATTTGGTTGATCAAATAAATTAGATTGAAAAGAGTTTGATAATGAATCTAAGTCAAATAACCATGCAGGACCATTTGAAACTGATGGAAATGAATTTTCTAGAAATTTAACGTTGAATGTTTCAAGGATTACATTCGTCCTAGAGTTGTAGACTCGATAGGCTTTTGAAACTGATGAATATCCAACGAAAAATCCATTATCAGATTTTGCTTCAAATTTTCCTAATTGATCACTTGAATTAAGAATCATAACAAGACAACCAAATGATTTTAAAATGTTTATGTTCGGTTTTCTGCCAAACATTAATTCATATGGAGTTTTCAGTTTATCTTTAACAATTAAGATTCGATTCTGAACGAAACACGCAGTTGATATTGCTTCATCCCAAAAAGTGATAGGGATTTTTGCATCAGCTAACATAGAACGAGCAGCTTCAATCAGTGTTCTATTCTTCCTTTCAGCAACTCCATTTTGTTGAGGAGTTCTGGGAGCAATGAACTGATGAGCACAAAACATTTCAATGTTAGCATTTTTGAATTCTGTTCCATTATCACTTCTTATTATTTTCACTTTGTTGTCTAATTGATTTTCCACTTTAATGATAAATTCTTTTACTAATTCAGTTGTTTCAGATTTGGCATAAAGAAAGAAAACCCATGAAAATCTTGTGAAGTCATCAATGATAACTAAACAATATGATTTTCGTCCAATACTCTTGAGGTTTGTTGGTCCAAAAAGGTCCATATGTAACATCTGAAGTGGTTTGGATGTTGAGTTTATAGGCTTGGACTTATAAGACACTTTGTGTTGCTTTCCCTTCAAACATGCTGAGCAGAGATCATTTGTTGCAAACTTCTTGGAAGGAAGTCCAATGATATGATTTCCTGCTACAAGCTTGTTCATGTTCTTGAAGTTTGAATGACCAAGACGTCTATGCCAAATCTGGCTTTCATTATTTGATGCCTTTGCAATTAGGCATGTTGTTTCAGTTGAAGGATCAACTTGAGACATATCCAATTTGTATACATCTCTGTCTCTCTCAGCTGTAACCATCACCCAATCTTTGCTTATCTTGAAACCTGGCTTCAAAACATAACAAAATGAATAATCAAACAGAACAGAATAAGATTTGTCACATATTTGAGATACGCTTAAAAGATTAAAGTTCAACTGTGAACAAAAGTTGACTTTATCAAAGCTTATTATCCCATTGGATACTGTTCTTTCTCCGGTTATTTTTCCTCCAACATCACCACCAAAGGCGACGTGAGTTCCATCTTTTGACTTAAAGTCTTGTAACAAGGCAGTATTGCCTGTCATGTGCCGACTACACCCACTATCCACATACCATGTATTGATTGGTCTTTTTGGGCGTACCTGCACTACAAGAAAGTTAAGTTGAAATATCTACCCAAGCCGAAATGGTCTTGGGCTTTCCAAATTTATCAACAATTGTAAATTGTTTATAATGGAGATTTTTCAAATCAGGTTTATTTTTGATGAATTTACCAATTTTATTTTGAAAATTGTTTGATTTAGAAAATTTTCCAAAACGTCTAAGTATTAATGCGTCTGGAAGGTTTCAAGCGCCTAAATAGTTGTCAAACGCCTGAATAGTTGTCAAACGCCTAAATAGTTTTCAAGCGTCTAAACAGTTTTCAAATGTCTAAACAGTTGTCAAACGTCTAAACAGTTATCAAACGCCTGAATAGTTATCAAGCGCCTAACAATTATCAACTCAACAAAGGTGATACGTCTGAGATTCTTCTCTTCAAAAGTACTCAAACGACTGACTACGGACGTCTACACAGTGTTAATGCGTCTAACACTTAGACAATTCAGTCAATCTCAGCTCATGCGACACATTCATCATCTTCAAATGAATGTAACAAACTCAAATCTTCTAAATTCTTCAAATGTTGATGAATTCGATTGAAACTTTTCAATTAAACAAGTTTTATGCCGATAAACATTCTTCTTAATATCAATTTCTTCAATTTCAACAACAAATCACTCAATTTTGAGATTTTCAGTTTGAAACTTTAAACAATTTTCGAACAGCAAATTAAACAAATTGACTTGAATTTGATGAATTAATCTACTAATTGTAATTCAATCATGTTTCTGATGATGAAACACAACTGAAATTCACAAATTTTCAATTGAATTGTATCTCAATCACAGATTCAGTGAGATTTTTAGGTTTTCAAGTTCGATGAACTTAAAAAGAAAATCAATCACTAACAGCTTACCAACAGCTCTAATACCATTTGATAAGATCAAATGAATAAATATGTGATGATTTGTGAACACAATTCAATAAAATTCACACAAAGTAATCAAATCAAAACAAGATATCAATAAAATTCAAGTTTTCATTAATATCAAGCTAAGACAATTACAAGTATGAAAGCAGATTCGAATATCTTGTCTATTCGTTACTATCTACCTGCAAATCTAAGCTATTTATACTGAAAACAAAAAGTAAAGGAACTAACAAATTACACAAATAGTCCTTATACTATTACAAACTATCAAAAGACAAATAAAGACAACATGTTAATCTTTCTTAGAGCACTTAACATAAGAGAAGCATCTTCCACCTGAAAGCTCCAGTCAAAGCCTCCTTCTTCAACAGCAACAACAACCTGCTACTTTGACTTCTCATTCTGGAGAGCTTTGTCAATGTAGTTTGGCCTGGACTATATTTGGCCACCATTTGCTCTAGGTGCCTTACACTCTCTGGCAAAGTGGCCCATCAAGTTACAGTTGTAACACTTGACTTTGCCATTGTTCAGGCCAAACTTTCCACTGGTTGCATTGCTTAGGAACTTCCTTCCAGTCCTCTTGTAGAACTTCTTGGCTCTGTGAGTGAGAAGAGCCATCTGTTGGATTATTTCCATGTATTCCAGATCATCTGGATGAATACAGTCCAGGTCTTCAAGAGTGAAAAGAGAGTTGCCATAACTTTCATCAGAAGACATAAAAGCTTGAGAAGTGCTTGTCTCTTGGAATGGGGTTCCTTGAGTGTAGTTCTCCCTTGGTGTCTCTGGGAAGGTGATGAAAGGACCCTTTGTGAGTTGTTAGAGTAGCATATGAGATGATGTTTGGGTTCTATGATATCCCTTTCAACCACATGTAGGGCTGAAACCATTTGATTGTTGGAGTTGCCAGATGAACCTTGCATGCTCATCTCCATCTTGTAGCTATTGAGAATCCCATATAACTCTGTCAGAGTAAGAGTTTTGAGATTTTCAGTTCTCTTGATCACCACACAGTATTGTGTCCATTGCCTAGGAAGTGAGGACTTGAACTTCCTTACAATGTCTCTATTCTCAAGAGAAACTCCTCCATCCACTAGAGTATCCACAATCTCAACATACCTGAAGTACTGCTGAGTCATGGTTTCACCTGTTTTGAAGGTGAAGTTTTCAAACTGCTGCTTCAGGATATCCTTCTTGTTCTCCTTGGCTTCAGAAGAACCCTCATACACCAGTTTCAGTGCATCCCACAGCTGCTTGGCTCTTTTGCACTTCTTGAAACCTCTGTACATAGAGTTTGGAAGGGCTGTTTGAAAGGCTATCATGGCTTTTCTATCTATCTCTTCTCTCTTCCTATCTTCATCAGAATAGTTAGCCATATCTTTGGGGATCATACAAGCACCAGTAGCAGAAGGGTTGCTGGGTATGAAAGGTCCATTCTCAATAGATTCCCACATTCTTGAATCAAGACACCTAATGAAACCTTCCATTCTCAAACACCAGGTATCAAACTCATCAAGAGTGATTAGTGGGGACTTGATCATGGTTCCAGTTTTCATATCAGTCTTGGAAATGGCTGCCACTTGAAAAGTTTAGTATTTGTGTGTGAGAGGGATCTTAAGATGGTGAGATCTTATATCAAGATCCTAAAAAGTTTTGATACCAAATGCAGGATCGTTAAAGGGTGTAGAGTTACAACACAACAACACAAAAAGGAGATTAACTAAACTTAATCAAACAGTAAACTGGATTAACCAAGGTAAGACACTAAGAACACAAGTAATGTAAGAGATAGAACAAAAAGAACACAAGTATATGGTTTTCAAGAATGCAGTATATTGCTTTCTCTATGTTCTATTACAAGTGTTACAAAGCATATATAAAAGATACAAGAACATGAGATACTTATACTACATACTACATCTGGCTATACTTTGAAAGCCAGCTGGATACAATTGACTAGACACAAAACAAAATCAATTGTAGAGTCAAAAGGCAGATTGTCTTTTGACCTGTGACTATGACATGCCATAGCTCACATCCTTATCTATTACAAAAAGGATAAAGTACATGAAGTATAAAGTTACAGACTCAAAGACCTCAATGTACAGTTACCAAAAGCATGGACCATTTCACCAACTCATGTAAGTTGGTGACCTTATAGAGGTGCAATGGAAAGGTGTCCAGTTTTATGGAAAAGTACATCAGATAAAGCATGTATTAAAAGTCTTCGGAAGAAATCTGTCTTCATGAGTTGAAGCTTCGGAAGACTTTGTCTCTGAGGCTTCGGAAGACTTCAGATTTGGCTTCGGGAGATATTGGTCTTGGCTTCGGAAGATTTTACACTTAGAGCATTTTCTGTTGCATGTGTAAAACTTCCTTAGCATTCTTCTTCAATGCACTTGTGCAGCATGCAGGAAAGACATTGGATGTTTAGGTTGCATCAGCCTCTTCATTAATCTCTACACTGATGGCCAAAAGGTAAAGTAAAATGCTGAGAAGAAAGTACATGCATTGCTAACCCAGTCAATTCCTAAGGACATCTTCCATCAATTTTCTGAGAACAAGCAAGCAAAGAAGCTATAGGATGCATTGGAAAAACGGTATGATGGGAATGCGTCATTAAAATCTCTAAAGGCAAAAGCGTTGAAGAAGAAGTTTGACAACTTCTCGTCAATAGGTAAGGAGAGCTTGGATGATGTCATCGATAGGTTCTACCACTTGATGAGTGTGCTGCACACTCATGGAGTTACAACGTCTATGGAAGACAAGGTGTCGAACTTTGCAGATGGGTTGCCAGAGAAGTGGGTTTCCTTTGTATCCAACCTCAGGCAGAATGATATGCTGGCAAAGTCAGATATCAATGATTTCATTCTGAAACTGAGAGACGAAGAGTTGAGGATGAAGTACAGGGCCTAAAAGTCTTCATATGATCAGAATCAGTCACTGTACAACTCAACTCCACAAGCCGAAACGGCTGGTGCACCACTTCAAACGGCATTTGTGTCGAGTTCAGCAGCTCCATCTCAAGCTACTACTTCAGGATCTGACACGTCAGGGTCGTCTTGTACCCAATACATATCACTTGAAGCCAATGCTACAAAACTAAAGACCAAGAATCTTGGGAATGTGATAGTAGAGGTAGCAAAGGAGCATATGGATCTCTTAGCAGCTGTCGTTCACTCCTATGACGGACTAGTTGCTGGGAAAATTTGAAACTGCCATCTCGTAGATGAGGACTACGAGCAGGTAGACGAGACAAAGCTGGAAAGAATGGATATCATGTGGGCCTTAGCAAGTGCTATACGGAGAGCTAAGAAGTCTGTCAAGAAGACCAGATAGAACTTGATTACCACTAAGGACACAACTTTTGGTTTGACAAGACCATAGTTACCTGCTTCAACTGTGGGGAAAATGGGCACTTCAAATGTGAATGTGTGAAGCACAAGAAGACAGAAAATGGGAATCCATTCTCATCTTTCAATCATCAGGATAAACCCACAAGTAGTCCTACTTCATCAAGCAAGGATCCTATGGCCTTGACCGCTCGGGATGACGAAGGACATGATTGGAGCTTTTGGTTTGTGTCTCCGGGAAAATCCAACATCGCTAGTGTTGAGGATTTAGATGATGACTCAGCAAGCGAAGGTTATATTGCAGTGGAACTTGCCATCTCAAATATTGAAGAAACTGCAATTGTGGTTGATCACCTGCTTGAAGAAGGGACAAGTTCAACAAGTTCAGAATCACCAGAACCAGAAAAGTCAGACTTTGCTTTGATGGCTGATTCAACCGCACCCTCTCAGCTAAGTTCCACTAATCAACTTTTTAATAATCATGCTTGTTTTGACTATAATAAATTTAGGGAAAGCATAGATTTGAAATTTGCTAGGTTATTAGATCACAATGATAGCCTAGTAAAAGACTTGCAACTGTGCACTGAATCAAATCGTATTTTAAAATTAAATAAGCATAGTTACAAAGAGAAAATAGAACTAGTAAATAAACAACTTAGGGAAACTGAAGTGTAGCTTTTAACCAAGCTAATGACATTAAGTTCTATCTAAACTCCCTAGAAGAAACAAAGAAACAAAAAGCAGTTTTTGAAGTAGAACTAAATTCATTAAAACAAAAACTGCATAGTTGGACCAGTTCTTCTCACATAGTTCAGCACTTAGTGAGAGAACGTAACAATGGGGAGGTTTGGGTTATAAAGTGGTTCCACCATCACATGAGACCTTGTTGAATGCCAAAAGCAAACCAATAAATAACAACCCAATCAAGGATCATGTGGTGTCCATTCCTCTTGTAAGTGATCCAGATTCCACATGTCAAACTATTGTATCTGACGCTAAACAAAAGGAGACCAATTCAAAATCAAAAGGTAAAATGCCTATTGTTAATCTGGATGAACAATTTGAAAATGTTAATATAAAGTCAGGGTCAACTACGTCTAATTCTGAACCTAAAAAGACCATACATGTTAACCAAACACATTTATCATGTCCAAGTCCAGGTAAACAAAAGAGTAAAGATGTTAACAAGGTTCAAACAATTAATTTTGTTAAACAAGTTAAAACATCAAAACAAGAAGTGTCTAAACCCAAACTGAATAAAGTCACACGTGTGTCATACACTTCTCCAGAGAAAAAGGTACTCCATCATGTCGAAAGTAGATCATGCTATAACTATGGAAAGTATGAACACATTGCATCTACTTGTCCTTATTATCAGACTCCAAGGAAGAAAATTGAACTTGATGACACTAAACCTAGCTCTACGAAAAGGAGATCCATGACTCCACCAAAAGGAGTCAGTGAACCTAGAGTTCAACCCATTAGCCAGTTGTCTATTTACCACAAACAGGCCTTACACAAAGCTGGCTTATGGAAAGAAAAGTCTATTTCAATGTCTGGTAATGAGAACAAGAAGACGAATGATCTTCCCTCACCCTCTAATGGACAATGGGTGGAATTTATGATGTGTGATGCATATGGGACACCCAAGCCGGTTAAGGCTTGGGTCCCTCACTTTAACTAATTTTTTCAATTAAATGTGCAGGGTGTTCGCTATAGTGCTAAAACAAACACTTGGATTATAGATAGCAGAGCATCCAGACACATGACTTGGAACCGGGCACTCCTATCAAACGTCAAGCAAATAAAAGAAGGTCATGTTTCATTTGTGAAGTTATATCATAGCTCAAGGGGAAATGGGGAATCAGAAAATGAAGTTTTACAAGGTAAACTATGTTCAACAACTTCAAAATAATTTGCTTTCTGTCTCCCAAATTTGTGACAAAGGATTTAAAGTAGTATTTGACAATAAGAAGTGTTATGTCCTGAAAAAGGACTACGTGATCCCGGAGGACCAAGTCTTAATGTTAGCCTCAAGATATAATGACCTTTACATCTTGGATCTTTCAAAGGCCTCCACAACGGATCATCGAGTTCAGTGCTTCTTGTCAAAAGCTACTGAGAAGGATTCTATCTCCTGGCATAGGAGAATGGGACACATCAATCCACAGAAGATGAATCACCTGATCCAGAATGATCTAGTGCGAGGAGTAAACGTCAAAAACTTCCAACTCCCGCATTTTTGTGTCGCCTGCAAGAAAGGCAAATAGGCTAAGAAATCTCATAAGGCAAAGAAAGTTCATTCCATGGAACTGCCTGTTGAGCTTCTTCACATGGATACGTTTGGTCCAGTCAGTACAAGGAGCATCACAGACAACTTGTGCAGGATTGTTGAAGGGTATAAGTTACAACACAACAACACAAAGAGGAGATAAACTAAACTTAGATCAAACAGTAAACTGGATTAACCAAGTAGTGACACTAAGAACACAAGTAATATAAGAGACAAAACACAAAGAACACAAGTATTTGGTTTTCAAGAATGCAATATATTGCCTTCTCTATGTTCTATTACAAGTGTTACAAAAGCATATTCGAAAGATACAAGAACATGAGATACTTATACAACATCCTACAGCTGCTATACTTTGAAAGCCAGCTGGATACAATTGACTAGACACACACAAAATCAATTTAGAGTCAAAAGGCAGATTGCCTTTTGACTTGTGACTATGACATGCCATAGCTCACATCTTATCTATTACAAAAAGGATAAAGTACATAAAGTAGAAAGTTACAGACTCAAGACCTCAATGTACAGTTACCAAAAGCATGGACCTTTTCACCAAACCATGTTAGTTGGTGACTTGTAGAGTTGCAGCGGAAAGGTGTCTAGCTTTATGGAACAATACATCAGATAAAGCATGTTACTAAAAGTCTTCAGAAGAAATTTGTCTTCATGAACTTGAAGCTTCGGAAGACTTTGTCTCTGAGGCTTCGGAAGACTTCATCTTTGGCTTCAAAAGATGTTGGTCTTGGCTTCGAAAGATTTCACACTTAGAGTATTTCTGTTGCACATGTAAAACTTTCGAAGCATTCTACTTCAATGCACTTATGCAGCATGCAGGAAAGACTAAAGATGTTTAGGTTACATCAGCCTCTTCATTAATCTCTACAAACTCCCCCTAGGCTGATGCTACCAAAACACTTAGAAAACTTCAGATATTAACAGTCCTCATTAGGATGATCACCATTCCTTTCTTCATAAGATGATCAGGATCCTTCAGGCTATCAAAGTGTCTTCTCATGTCAAAGAGGTCATGCAAAGGCAACTGAAACATATCTTGCCATGTATAAATGTCTTCAATGCCTTGATCTCTAATAACATGCCACCTTTCTGGATTTGTGGTGTATGTCCAAGACAAGATGGGTCTTCCTGATGCTAGAGGAGCTACTGAAGTTGGAGTTGATTGAGCATCCTCTGGCTGCACATCCTCAGGCTGTTCTGATTCATCTTGAGGTTCAGAAAGGGATGCAGGCTTCTTCTACTTCTTAGACTTTGGTTTGGAAGCCATCCTCTTCTTTCTCTTTCCAAATTTTAACTGAGAAGACTGGCCTGCAGCACCAGATTGATCTTCACTGTCTTTCTCAGTTGGGACTTCCTCTCTCTCAGGTTCAGATGGAGAGGAGGTTGACCCTGCTGTGGATCAGAAGATGAAGCTTGCTGAGAATTAGCAGGAGGTCTGGGTTGTGTTGTGTCTGGTTGTTCAACCTTAACCTCCACTTCAGGTGGGGCCTGACTTGGAGTGGAGTGTATGTCAGTGAGCTCTCAACTCTTAATCTTTTGCTTGATTACCCTGATATGTTCATCCATAGTGGATGGAGACATGGGTCCAAGTCTCCTTCCGGAGAATCCATATAGCTTCAAGAAGCTCATCATCCTCTGCATATCAGCAGACTTCTTCATGCTCTTTTGGATGATGGCTCTTGATTTTGCAGCTTCTTCCCTCAGCTTCTTCTTTGTTGCTTTTCTTTCCTTGACTAACTCAAGCTCAAGTTGTTTTAAGTACTCAAACTCAATATAGTCATAAGGTAAGGGAAGGAGTGCATCTACCTGATAGAGGCCTGTGGTACTCAGTTAGTTAATCATCTTGATTCTATCTTCTTTCTTATCTACCTGGGGTTCTTGTTGAACCACATCCTCTTGTTCAGGACTTTCTTGAACTGGTGAGAGGGTAGGCATACCTTTGTACAGTATTTTTCTTCTTCTCTCTTCTTTGACTTGTACTAGGAGTTCTGCATCTTTTGCCTCGTTCTTCTCTCTTGACCTTTCCAGATCAATCAGCTCATTCAATTCATCCAAGGGGAGGGAAATGACACTATCTATGTCATAGTTCCTAGTCTGTAGATAGTTAATCCTGACTGCCCTTAACTCATCATTCTGAGTATCTGGTCTGGGGGCAGCCCTGATTGTAGACTTCATGAGTCTTGGAGACTCAGTAGAGGAACTTTCTCCCCTTAGCCTCCTTTTCCTCTCTCTCTCTCTCCTCCTCCTCAATCTCCTTAGATGTCATTTTTCTTTTCCCTTTGTCACTCACGGACCTTTGTGACTCAGGGTGGAGAATGCTTTGGCCTTCATTGCTCATTGCAGCATCGGAGCTCAGGCCAGAGAGAGGTTGATAAGCACCTTCACCAGCAGGTGTCTTAGAAGGAATATGGATCTCTGCAGCAGTTGGAGATGATGAGACAGGGCTCTCAGGTTCTGTCACTGGGTCTTTAGTCAAGGTTTCCCCTATGAAGCTAATCTTAGGGTCTGCCTCAACATCCAGTTGACCGATGACATTGCCTGATTGCCTTAGTCTCCTTCTTAGGCTGAACTCTACAATGATCCTGTCTTGGATTCTTTTAGCCAGTCTGTCAGCTTGTCTTGATTGGCTTGGGTTGACAAGTGGCATGTTGACTAGATCCAGACCTTCGTAGTAGTCCAAGTTCTGAAAATTGAAGACTTCTTGTTGTCCTTGAACTCTTATGATGATGAGGGCCTTCCTGTTGTTGTCATACCTCCACCCAATGATGTGATTGAAGGATGGTGAAGGTGACATGGCCCTTGGTATCCCATCCTCAAACAGACTCTGTATGAAGGAGTCTGTGTAGTCCACATCAATGTGAACTAGAGGAGGTTGCTGAGAATGCACAGTTGTAAGTGAGGATGGTAAGTCCTTAATGTCCACTCTCTCTGAAGAAATCCCAGGTTTTGTGGCTGTAATGACTTTCTCCTTATTTTTGGTAGCATCACCCACTTTCATAGGTGAGCTGGAGGATAGGTCAATCATATCTACAGGTTCTTGGGTCCTGGATGAGCTCTTCTTAGGGTCTCCCAGCTAGTTTTTCCTTAAGATATGAAATCTCAAATTGCTGATCATTGGTCCTGTTTTGGTAAGGTAGTCACCTGAGATTCAAGGTGACTAACCTTTGAAACTAGGTAAGTGCATGTTTTAGACAGTTTTTGCACTTTTAGTCTCAAATCCCCCTCATCTTCATCAGAAGAATCACTGGGGTGGAGAAGATTGGACTAGAGTCCTTTCTCTCATGACCAGTTCTAAGTTCTTGGCTACTGGATTTGCTCTGCTCACTGGCAGTCTCAATTGAGATGTCAATGGGCTGAGTTGCCATGGTTGAGGTCTTAATGATGTAATCACTTTCAGAAGTGAGAGCCTCTTCCATATGGACATCCTGAAAACGTTCAGGAGTGTCCACCTCAGTTGTAGGTGACTGATGTGGGATAGATGTAGGAGACTCAAGAGTACTCATCTCTCTTTCAGTAGAGGGAAAGAAAAGAGATTCATTATACTCACTGAAACCTATATCTTCATCAGTATAGAACTCAAGGTTGGGAATGGGATGGTTGAGATCTATAGGCTGGGGATGGTAACTATCCCCTGAAGGTTGATCACTTGAGTGTTGAGACTCAGAGTGATGGCTTAAGGCAGTAGGGCTAATGAGCTCATCAGGCTGAGCATGAGGAACCTCAACATTGATTCTTGAAGAGATGGGAGTGGTTTGTTCCTCAGGAGAAGTGGGAGCTCTAGTGTCCACTTCTTCATGTATGGTTGAGTGTATGGGGACCTCCACAGACTGAATAGTCTGAGCAGGGGTTCGTTTGGATTTTCTTTGGTAGGTGATGGAGATTTGAGGTTGTGTGGGTGGTTGGGAAGTAACAGGTGTGGGTTCAACACTAGCTTGTGCTGCTAGGTTGTCACCTTGAGCAATGAGCTCTAACATTTTGGGGACTAGGGTTGTTTCTACCCCAGAGAATCCAATAGTGGATTTTCTCAGTATTTTAAAGATGTCGAGCTTCATCTGTCCCAATTTAAGAATGTTACCTGTTTCCCTTAACTATGAGCCCAGTTCACAGTTAAGAATGTACTGGACATATCTAGGAAACACGTAATATTCTAAGGAGTCTAAATTTGCAAGTAGATTTGTATAAATAAACTGAGAGTACCTGAATTTGACCCCTTGAACCATTCCATGGACTATGAAAGAGAGATCTTCAGGAATCTGGTCCCATCCACCATGGTTGTTTGATAAGCTCTGGATGACCACATGGAGCCGGAATCTCTATTGGATGAGACCTTCCCTTTCCTGAAGGTCTTTACAGAGAAATCTTCCTCATACCCATCTGCGCAAAGGAATGATTGACAGCTTCCTTTGGGAAGAACACCTCACCTTCTTCATCATCCAGCTGAAGATGTCGGTTGATGATGGCCGGAGTGATGAAGATTGTTCTCCCCTGCACTGTGGCAGACAGTGCCTTCTCCCCATCCACAATGACCTCTTGGTAGGTCTTACAGAATTCAAGCAACTGATCCTCATAGAGTGGAGGATCAATGGTAGGGAGGTGAAGTAGTTGGACAGAGATAGAAACGGCAAACCTCTGAGAAATGAGGATCTTTCTCAGAGCGTAACAGAGCAACTTGATTGTGTTGTCTGTGTAGCTGCATGGTAAAGATGGGATCATTTCTGTGAGCAAGGTTGGACATTTTGAAGTATCTTAAGGACGAAGAAAGAAGAAAGAAAGAAATTTCAGAGAGAAATTTGGGTTTTTAGGTTTGGAGGAAGAACAAATGATAGAAAGAGGGGGGAAACCGTTGGGTTTATATGTGAAAAGGATTTCAGATAAAGTTTAATGAAAGAGGATAAACTTTGAAATCCGGATGTCGATCCCACCTCTGAAAAAGTAGTTTACTTTTTGCTCAAAAAGTAGTTTTCTTGGAAAACAAAAAGCTTCCAAAGGATAATTATCTTCGGAAGTTTTAATTAAAAAGCTTCCGAAGCTAAAATGACTTCGGAAGATTTTCCTGAGAGGTTTGAAAATTTTGCTTTGGAAGAAAAATTAAAACTTGAGTGCTTTGTGTATAAACTAACAAAGCTTCCGAGAGTCAATTTTGCTTCGGAAATAAATGGTCCTTGAAAATGATTAAGTGTCTGAGACAAATATTTAAGCTTCGAAAGATAAATTTTAAAACTCTTCCGAAGGTAAATTTCTCAGACAGTTATTTATTTTGAAGGCATGATTTACTTCCGAAGTTAAAGGCATAACTTCCGAAGTATCTGAAATTTTCAAAAATCTGAGAGTCTTCAAAAAGAAATTTTCATCCAAAAAAAACATGAGCTTATGAAAGTGATGAACGAGACAACTTAGGACACACATAAATTATAAAGAAATAATAAGAATTAGTTTTAACAAAGATCTACTCAAGGTTGATCATCCCAATAGCTGATATAAGATATTTAAATCTCTGTTCATCAAAAGCCTTTGTAAACAGATCAGCATATTGTTCATCTGTGTGAACCTTGACTAGTTTAATTAATCCCTTTTCATAGTCATCTCTTATTAAATGAAACCTGATATTGTTGTGCTTTGTCCTTGAGTGCTGCACAGGATTCTCTGTGATTGAGATAGCACTGTTGTTGTCTATGTGAATGGGAGTCTCCTTGAAGTTTAACCCATAGTCCAGCATCTAATTTTGAATCCAAAGTACTTGAGCACAGCAGCTTGCATCAGCAATGTATTCAGCTTCAGCAGTTGATGCAGAGACACAGGATTGTTTCTTGCATTTCCATGAGACAACCCTTCCACGAAGAAATTGACATCCCCCAGATGTAGACTTTGCAGTCATGTTGCAACCACCATAATCACCATCTGTATAGGCATACAAATTGAAGCAGATTTCTTGGGATACCATAGGCCAAGTGTTGATGCACGTTTGAGGTATCTTAGAATCCTCTTGACAGTGATAAGGTGAGACATCTTAGGGTTAGCTTGATATCTTGCACAAATACATGTAGCAAACATGATATCAGGCCTGCTAGCAGTAGGATACATAAAAGACCTAATCATAGCCCTATATAAATGCTCATCTACATAGTCCCCCTCAAGATCAGGACCAAGAGAGTGGTTTCTGGCTATGGGTGTCTTAGCAATCTTACAGTCAGTCATGTTGAATCTCTTGAGTATGTCCTGAACATACTTTGACTGACATATGAAGATGTCATCTTCAACTTGCTTCACTTGAATTCCCAGAAAGAAATTGAGTTTCCCCATGGGACTCGTTTCAAATCTGTCTTTCATCAGCTTCTCAAAGTCTTTGCAGACCTTTGGATTAGTTGAACCAAAGATGATGTCATCCACATATACTTGAACTAGCAATATGTGTTTTCCTTGTCCTTTGATGAAGAGAGTTCCATCTATAGTACCCTTCCTGTATCCATGTTTACAGAGATACTCAGACAGTGTCTCATATAACTTCCTGGGTGCTTGATACAGCCCATAGAGAGCTTTGTCAAGCTTGCAGACATAATCAGGATGATCAGGATCTACAAAACTAGGTGGCTGTTTGACATAAACCTCTTCATCTATCACTCCATACAAAAAGGCACAATTCACATCAATTTTAGATCCTTACCTATTACAAAAAGGATAAAATACAAAGTTACAGACTCAAGACCTCAATATACAGTTACCAAAAGCATGGACCTTTTAACCAAACCATGTTTGCAGAGTTGCAGCGGAAAGGTGTCCAGCTTTATGGAACAGCACATCATATAAAGCATGTTACTAAAAGTCTTTGGAAGAAATCTGCCTTCATGAACTTGAAGCTTCGGAAGACTTTGTCTCTGAGGCTTTGGAAGACTTCATCTTTGGCTTCGGAAGATGTTGGTCTTGGCTTCGGAAGATTTCACACTTAGAGTATTTCTGTTGCACATGTGAAACTTCCAAAGCATTCTACTTCAATGCACTTGTGCAGCATGCAGGAAAGACTAAAGATGTTTAGGTTGCATCAGCCTCTTCATTAATCTCTACAACTTGTACTGCTATGTAGTTACAATGACTACTCAAGATTCTCTTGGGTAATGTTTCTAAAATCTATATATGAGACATTTGAGTCATTCAAAGAGTTAGTAACTACGTTAGAATCTCTCTACAAGCTAAAGGTAAGACAAGTCCGCTCAAACAACGGAACATAGTTCAAGAATCAATGGATGGAGGCATTCTGCAAAGAAAATGGAATTGTACATCAGTTCACATCTGCCTACACTCCACAGATGAATGGGGTTGCTGAAAGAAAGAACAAAATCTTAATAGAGACTGCCAGGACGATGCTAGCAGACTCGAAACTGCCTATCCAATTCTGGAACGAGGCAGTGGCAAATGCATGTTACACTTTGAATCGAGTCTTAGTGGTTAAACGACGTGGAAAAACATGTTACGAGTTGCTACAACGACGTAAACCTAATCTGGAGTACCTCGAACCGTTTGGAGCACCATGTACGTTGCTGAAGAAAACTTAGGAAGGCAAGTTTAGCGAGAAGGCTGAAAAGGGAATCTTTCTAGGATACAACATACCAAATAAGAGAGTTTACAATAACTCAACGGGTCAAGTAGAAGTGTGGTGTAACGTGGACGTTCAGAGATACACCACCCCTCCTGCTGGAAAAGGACCCGCATTTGTTTTTGACTATGATGGATTCTTCAAGTCCTTCAATATTCCTCTCTCTACTTCTGACGATGACTTAGCAACCAAAATGATGTATGGTGTCTTAAACACACCAACACAAGACTCAACAACATCTGGTTCACAAGGTGCGTTGGCTAGTCAATCAAGGGGAGCAGTTGAGGTAAGTGTCTCCTCCTCTGATGATGAAGCCGTGGAGAATGATGAGAACGATCAGGAGGAACAGGTTCCTACTACTGCAAGTCCACAAGCATCTGATGTTGATGCCTCTAAGTCTTCGGAACCTCACACTCCTACTGCCTCAGATACGGAACCAAGCATTCATAATCTTGATTCTAAGATAGTTGTTCCCACCACTACTGGATCACGCCTCAATGTCTATCATCCTTTGGACAATGTCATTGGGGATGTCAGATCAGGAGTTAAGACGAGAAATCAGCTATATTCAGCTGATTATGCCTCGGTAATGGAAAAGGGATACCTTCACGATGGTGCATATTGTTTTTTTGTGTCTCGGTTTGAGCCAAAATACATTAGTGAAGCCCTAAATGATAAGGCATGGGTATGTGCCATGCAAGAAGAACTTCTTTAGTTCAAGAAGTTAGGTGTATGGACACTGGTGGATAGACCTAAAGGTGATAAGATCATTGGCACGAAATGGGTCTTGAAATGCAAGAAAGATGACCAAGGGGTCATAATCAGGAACAAGGCTCGACTTGTAGTTCAAGGATTTCGACAAGTCGATGGAATTGATTACAAGGAAGTATTTGCACCTGTGGTGAGAATGGAAGCCATCCGTATCTTCCTAGCCTATGCCTCTTACATGAAAATTAATGTTTATCAACTGGATGTAAAGAGTGCATTTCTTCATGGTGAAATCCATGAAACAGTGTATGTCTGTCGACCTGAAGGATTTGAGGATCCATATCATCGGAATAGAGTTTACAAACTGAATAAGGCTCTCTACGGGCTTGACCAAGCCCCGAGAGCATGGTATGAAAAACTCTCAACTCACCTTGTGAAACACGGATTTCATAGAGGTGTAATTGACAGTATACTGTTCATCAAAGAAAAGGATGGTGATCTACTGCTTCTTCAGATTTATGTTGATGACATAATCTTTGGTTCCAAGAATGAAGACTTATGTAAAGAATTTGAAGCAGTAATGAAGGTAGAATTTGAAATGTGTGCCATGGGAGAGATGAAGTTCATTCTTGGGTTACAGGTGGATCAAACACCAAAGGGAATATTTCTACATCAGACCAGGTATGTAGGGGATATTCTCAATCGGTTTGACATGGAGAATGCTTCCACAGCGGGGACTCCACTTGCTACAAATCATGATGTAGCACCTGACGAGAATGGTGATCCGGTTGATGCCACCATGTACCAAGGAATGATTGGATCCCTCGTGTATCTCACAGCCTCACGACCTAATATCATGTACGTGACATGTCTATGTTCAAGATATCAGGTGAAACCAAAAGTCAACCATCTTATAGGGGTCAAGAGGATATTTCGTGATCTGAAGGGTACACCAACACTTGGGTTGTGGTATCCTCATGACGATGACTTTGAGCTTACCGCGTACAGCGGCTCGGATTATGGAGGCTGCAAAATGAACTACAAATCCACCTTAGCAGGTTGTCAATTCTTTGGGAGAAGATTAGTCACATGGCAGTGTAAGAAGTAGACATCAGTTTGTCAACTTGTGAAGCTGAATATGTTGTTGTGGCAAGCTGCTATTCTCAAATCATCTAGATCCAACAGTAGATGCGGGACTACGGTTTGAAATTCTCTAACACTCCTATTTTTGTTGATAATTTTGCTGCAATAGCCATAACTAAAAATCCATTCCAACATCCTAAAACCAAACACATCGGGATTAAATATCATTTTATACGTGATTGTTTTGAAAAACATTTAATCGATGTAGTTAAAATTAATACGGATTTCCAACGCGCTGACCTCTACATAAAAACATTTGATAAACCATGGTTTCTATATCTGTTAGAAGTCAACGGCGTTAAAAAGAAAAGTGATGTCATTCCAGAAGATGAACATGTTTAGTCCGATGCGTCGAGTCCATTTTTCTTATATTTTATTTTCTTTTATTTAATTTAGTTTAAGTGTTTTTTTATTTGTTCACTTATTAAAATACTAAAAAGCAAAACCAGTTTCGATTTTAGAATTTTAGTGGGAGAACAGGTTAAGTTAAGAAAAAAAAGAGGGAGGAGAAGAGGCAAGCTAAAAGAAATGAGATCGTCTTTGAGATATCGATTCAACGACTATGGAAAATGATAGTACACAGGATCAAAGAATTTGGGACTTTAAAAGATTTAAATTGAATTAGATATGAAATTCAAAGTATAAGTCTGAGAAGTCTAAGCAAAAATAAATGGAAAAATGATAGTAAAACTAGCTACTACTAAGGTAACATGGAGAAAGTAGACCTAGAGGTTGCTAGACCATTAGATGATGTGTTGGTAGATTCAACACAATAGATAAGTAGACCTTGATGGTGATCTCAAGATCAAGCTAAGTTGTTCAACAAGCTGTGGGTTATCATCTTATCCCTGGTTAACACAATCAACAGAGTTCCAATAAGGGGTGACGAGCAAATTAAACGCCACAAATGTGTGCGGATAACCATAATCTGAGCAAAGCACATGGTAAAAAATGAAAAAAGCAATCAAACTAATAACCTATGTTGTTGGTGCGATAAGTGCAAAAAGAATAAAATTGCTCAAACAAGAAGATAGGTTGTGTGCCTCTCTGCTGTGTGGTGGCACTGACCTGAGGATAAGCATAACCTAGATATTCTAGAATTCATTATTGTTTGCCGCCTCTCTGCTATGCGGTGGCACTGATCTGAGGCTTCGCTTCTCTTTGAAAGCTCTAAGAATAGTTTCTTCTTGTCAAAATACACGTAGACAGCTCAGAAATCTCTTAAGGAATGTTGATTACCATATACACATGGGATCCACAAATGCTTGTTGAAATAATTAAACCTTAAACCATCACCAATTTGTGTCAAAAGTCTGTGTATGGATTTAAGTGGACAAGTATGCTGACAATCATCGTGGTGGCAAGTCTTGAAATTCCAAATCAATGTGTACATCTTATAGTACTAGTATGATTTCCTAAACCTGCTAATGACTCTCGATGAAACCAAGAGTCTAGCATCAAAAGTTTTTGGTAACACGTCCTGAATGATTTGATTACCTGTATGATTCCATAATGATTCATTCTAGTTATGGTCAAAATAACTTGAAGCTGACTATTCTAGAAATAAATCTGTTAGATATCTATCTTAGGTTTCCACCTTTAACAAAACCTACAAAAATATGTTTTACTTCTGTTTTTTAGTTTTGGTAGTTTCGTTTGTTTAATTTTGTCAGTTTAGTTGTTAAAATTCGGACTATGTATTGGAATTCTGCCTAGGATCTAATCACTAAAAAGGGTCATGTCTGAGGTGACCACATGGGTTAAATGTAAAATGGGTCACGGCTAAGGTGACAAAATGTTTTATTGTTAAAAGGGATCATGTCTAAGGTGATCAAAAGTTTTCGAAGTTAGAAACGATCATGTCTGAGATGATAGAATGCTCGTAATGTTTTACCAAGGGTAAAGTGTCAAATGGTCATAAACTTAAAATCCTAAGTATGAATCAGTCACACGACAGGACCATAAGTATGGACCAGCCGTACGATTGAACCTGACAAATGAGCCCAATCGCACGACTGAGCCACACATATGGACCAGACATGCGATTGGACTATCAACATGGCTCAATCCAGGCGATTGGATCATCAGAATGAACCAATCGCATGAATGGAAGCAACCGAATGGGGTAGTCGCACGACTAACACCCAGTCGCACGACTAATGGTGAACGATTGAGTCAGTCGCACGACTGAGTCTCAATCGCACGAACCAGCTGTGCGATTAGGTCCAGTTTCACGACTAAAAGAAACCCTAGTATAAATAGCGGGGAAATCGGTGGCAAACAATATTCACCCCTAATTGCTCATTTCTTCGCACGACTTACGGATACTCTGCCCAAATTTCATCCATTGTTCTTGGACTGTGATTATTACTTTCTAACAATTTCTAATGACTCCATAGGTAATGTGCAACAATTTCCAGTCAAATGCTCATTGATTGGTCATCAAAAGTTCAAAATTTAAGCCCTAAAACTTAACCGAGACTAACTGGACCAATAACTGATAAAACCAAGTAAAATGTTAAAATAAAGGTTATTAGGTGCTATGTCGGGTGTTTGCAATACAAATGAGCTATTTCATGACGTCTAACATTACGATTTGCTAAAAATTTGAATTTGAATGAGCTAACAGTCTGTCATGCGAATGGGCGCCCTGATGAACCTTAATCGCATGACTGAGATGGGCGAATGGATTAGTCGCACGACTGAGATGGGTGAAAGGTATAGTCGCATGACTGAACCATGCAAATGAGTTTAGTCACACGATTGGTTCAACCGCTTGGGATAGCATACGATAGCCAAGTCGCATGCTCAGTCGTACGTATGAGCTCAATCGCACGACTAAACCTCAGTCGCATAGTCATTCACATGACAGAACATAAAGATTCAAATTAAGAACTTCATATGGCTATTCTTTTACATAAACTAACGTTTATCCATTTTGTGTAACAGATGGCGAGTCGCTGGACCATGAGCACTAAGCACAACATATGTGCTCACCTGGATCTCACCTCCAGGAATGCTGCAGATTTCTCTGACATCATTACTTTTCTACGAAGATCGAGGATCTTCCACGCCATTTTGACATAGTGCACACCATACTGATCCCTTCAGCAGGCCTTCTGGGAAGGCGTAGTTGTGGATAGGAACGCAGAGCCCCAGTGTATTCAGAGTTCTATCTGTGGTCATGCCATAGGGATCACAAAGGAGGATCTCAGGACAATATTAGAGTTTGGAGATGATGCAGACTGCCCGACCCGCTTGCACCCACTGACAGTGCGCGGTTGCTTTCTACGAGCCAAGTACTCGGGGGATAGCACCACAGGTGTGCTCAAAAAGAGCAACATGTGCCCCCAATTCAAGTACTTGGCACATGTACTGCTTAAGTGCGTTGCCTCCAGGAAAGAAGGCTTCGATGAGCCGTCAGACCAGATACAAAATGCCTACATGGCGTTGGTGCTGAACCACCGTTCAGCTTCTCCAAGATGATCTTCACCTACTTCGTGGAGAACATCAAGGTGAAGGGGAAGGAGGGATTCTGTATGTATCCTCGCTTCATGCAGATGATCATTGATCAGAAGCTCCATCAGCTACCTAAGGAGAAGGCGGATGTTGTAGTACTTAAGGTGATGGATGACACCACATGGAGTCGAATGAAGGTGTATAGGGGGAAGCAAGTTAAGCCCCCTGTGAGGAGATTGTTCAGGGACCTGGCCCAGGAGGATTACATGGCGCCTGCAAGGATGAAGTGGTGCCACGAGGACAGTGATTCTGATACAGAGCAAATAGTTCTCCCCACCGATGACTCAGGGGATGATGACAGTGGTGATGGTGGAGACACAGGCCCCGCTCCATCTAGGGCTGCCGCTACTGATGTTACATCTCCACCACCTACTCATGGATATGTTGACATATCTAGTTTCCATCAAGATTTTGGCCTAATGAGGAGGAGGAGAGCGATGATGAGCCGTTGACCAGAACGGTGGGCAGCAGGGTGGTTGCCACCGACCATGGGATAGAGGCGGTTGGAGGATGCCATGATGCATCTGGGGAGACTACTAAAGATCCTATTTATACCCCAGACCAGCTCAGCATCCCAGGGGGAGCATCCTCGAGGGGTTTGAGGAAGAAGAGGATGGCTCAGCCCCATGGGATGAAGCCGAAATGACGGAGGTTCACGCTGATTCCTACTTCCACCACCACTGCCACCATATCTACCACCACCACTCACCCACCCACTACCATAGCTACAACCACCACTACTACCACCTCACCCACCATCACTACCACAGCCACTCCACCACCTATCTATACTACTTCCACCACCACTACAGCCTACCCATCACCACCCACACATATACCACCACCCATATTCACCACATCCACCACCACTACCACCAGCCACCAGCTCGGACCATCATCCCACCAACCATTACTACAGGATCCTCCCTACCTTCTGTTAGGGTAGAGGATCAGCTGGCAACACTAAACATGACGGTGCTGAAGTTGTGGGCTGTTGACGAGGAAAGAGCTGCACAGATCAGACAGCTTGCAGAGCAAAACGCTGCCCAAGAACAGCAGATCGGTCTGCAAGCCCAGCTAATCGAGGATTAGGCTCAGTAGATGGCGTTTCAAAGTCAAGAGATTGCCCAACTCCAAGAGCATAAAGTTTTATCCACTAAGAAGATTGAGGAGTTGGAGGATGTCAATAAGACCATCATGCTCAAACTCAAAGGCATAAAGGATGAGCCTCTGAAGATACAAGAGGATGATGATGATAATAGTGATGATGATGGTGATGATGAAGAGGATGAGACCGAAGGAGGAGATAATGAGGATGCAGGAGATAATGAAGAAGGTGGGGATGCATCTGCATCGGGTGCCACACAAGCAAGAGAGAGGCGGACCAAGAAAAGTCAAGATCAGGGTGCCTTAACATCAGCCCCGACTGCAGAAGAGCATTTCATTAAGGACAAACATAATGATTAGATGTTTATGTAATTTTAAATCATGTGTAATTGAATCATGTATTTATACTTATGTACATAATGTTTATATTTATTTAATGTCTTACTGTCTTGATTATTGACTAATGGTGATGTCTTTATATGTTTAAATCAAGCAGGTCATTCATCTCAGCAAGATGAGTACGATGTTGCTCCCCTTTAGCATATCAAGTCTCAACTCACAATGATACTTGATCTGCAAGGGATCGTTAGGAGGTCTATGAGTTACACTCCTGAAGAAGGAGAAATAATTCACGACCTTACTAATGAACAATTGGCTGATATGTTCCGACTGAGTCCAGATGAGCCTGTGAAGCATGCTCCTACTGTTGACATGGATAGTGACGATGAGCTTAACGATGTGGATGAGATTGAGATTGAAGACATCACAGCATAACATTATCCAGAGTATGCTGACAACGAGGAAATATAGTCCCCAATCTGGGTGACACCCTTGTTAGTGATACATTGAACACTGGATAAGATGGAGCAGGAGTCGGAGAAGAATAAGGATCAAGCCCAAGCCTCGGACACTGATGTGAAAATCAAAAAGGCTGAATGGGCGGCATGTTTTGCAGAGATCAGAGCCTAACGCAGTGCTCCAAAGCCTAGTACCTACACCAAGCTTTACAAAGTAAAGAAGCATCTGAAGGTGTTAGGAAAAATCATAGCGTAGGCATATTTTGATCATCTAAATGTTTATGCTATCAAGAGAGAGAAGGGAATCGAGTAATTCAGATTCCCACACGATCTCAAGACTCTACCCATTTTGGAGCTTAACTAGCTGGCTAAATTGAAGATGTTATATGCTGACCCTCGAAAGATGTTAGGCTGGTTTAAAGTTGCTTTGAAGAGAGAGTACCACACTAGGTGGGTCAACTTCAAACCTCAACAACCAATGAGTTATATCAGAAGATCTGAAGTTAATGCCATTACTGGAAAGCCAAAAATTATGCTAAAGTGGAGTCTTTCGTGCACAATGTTGAGAATCCCTCTAAGTGAAATGCCTCAGGACTTCACTCCACACGTTAAATGGTGGTACTATGACCAGAGAACAGGTGAGGCGGTCATAGTTCTGAACAAAAATGGAAATATGGAAACTATCAGGGTGTTTGACCCAATATGGCTCACTAACTTGTCGACTGATGATGTTTACACCTTATACAAGTGGCCACTATTCTATGACGCGCAAGACATTATACAAGCCTTCCAATTCCAAAACATGATAAGACTCTGCTTTGCATTTGAAATAAATGTAGGAGTTACAAGGGAGGAAAAGTACAAGAAATATGAAGAGCTGATGAAGAATGTTAGACAATAGAGTAAACTAGGTCCAAGGGGGAGTTTGTAGATACATATGTACCTAGTTTACGAGCTTAATGAAAAATGTCTTTCATGTCTTACATATATGTAATAAAATGGGTGTAAATGAAATACAATGTGTGGTTTATGCTTATCATGTTTAATATTTCATTGATTATTGTGTGTTAACGCTTATTGAACTAACTATATATGCTTGTGGTTGTTTACATAGTTCTTAGTCAATAATGATTGAGAAACGTGCTTAAACTTAATCGTGTGAAATTCTCATGCTAATGGACCATACGCATGAACAACTTCATGCTAATGAACCAATCGCACGACTAAACTAGGAGACTAGATCAGCCACACGACTGTGACATGAGATTGACTCAGTCACATGACTGAAGCCTCAGTCGTGTGGATGGATCAACCACATGCTTCAATCGCACGACTGAACCATACTAATGGTTCAGTCGCACGAATGAGAAACCCTAACCTATAAATACCACTTAATTCATGGAAAAACATAAGAATTCGAATACCTATGCACTAAATCGTACCCTAGCCGTCCAGAGACCCTAGAACACCTGTTTCAACTTCATAGATCGCACAAAATCGTGTTGCAATCGTTCTAAACATTTAGATTCATTCGAAGATCTATTCTACATGCTTTCTCACTGATTAGATCGCCAATCAAATAGGATTACACACTATTTGAGTGGTATACACGTAAATCAGTTAGTACTTCATCCATACATGGTCCCTAACAGTGGATGTGGTGGTGATCAAGGTAATCCTTCTTCTCTTGCTCTTCATCCGATGGGGCTGAGCCATCCTCTTCTTCCTCGATCTCTTTGAGGAGGATGCTCCCCCTTGGCTGATGGGATGGTCTAGGATGTAAGATGGATCAGGATTAGTAGTAACGGGATCCCCAGACTCACCCTGTCGTCCACCAACCGCCGCAAGCCCTCTTTCAGTGGTGACTACCTTGCTGCCCACTGTCTTCACAAGTGACTCCTCATCCGACTCCTCCTCCTCATCAAAGTCGAGGTGGAATGGAGCCGGCTCAGATCCACCTGGAGCCTCACTGCCTTAACCATGCAGGATCGGTGTTTGTCACATAAACACAATGTTTTTCTCTCAAACTCACCTAGAATCACACTCGGGTATGATAAGAATCAATAAGAGTTGATCACAATATAGAAAGTAACTAAGAAAACAGAAAGATAATTTTCAAGATAGTTTTATATATTGATTCTCAACTCAAAATACAATACTCTTACAAGCAGAAGATGATCTGTGTCTCAATAAGTTACAAGGAGATCCTATATATAATACTATCTACAGCCGGATATACTTTGATACCAGCTGGGATCCTTTAGCTAAAGCCTATACTACAACACTATAGTTTAAGGTATCTTGGATAAAGTCTTATCTGAGATTTGGTAGTTAGGACATGTCCTTGACTTACCTTTTGTCACCAACTAATGTTGGTAACATGTACTATCATGAAAAGGTAAACAGTGGAATAAAGTATGGTCAATAACATGACTCTTTGGGAAGAAGCCATGTTGTATCAGAAGTCTGCAGCGGAGTGTCAAAGACCATACTTGTGTCCACTGGTTATAGCAGTGTCTTCCGAAGGTTAAATGGCTTCGGAAGAGTAAGTACTTCCGAAGCCATTTATACTTCGGAAGAGGCTACTTCTTCCAAGGCTTGGAGACTTTTCATCATACTTCGGAAGTGGTCTTCACTTTATTCTTCTAAGTCTTGAACTTTGGAAGTATGCATTGTCTTCGGAAGTAGAGTTCTGTCTTCGGAAGTTGGACTTTCCCTTTGTCTTTGGAAGAACTCTACAACCTTCGGAAGTTCCATGATAAGCTTCAAAAGCCTTTGCATGCAGCACCAAATAACTTAAGTGATATAGTTTTGGTTGCATTAGCCTTATTCTTGATCCAACAAACTCCCCCTAGGCTGAAGCTACCAAAACTTCACTTATCTCGACTTCTCAAAGCTTTCAGCACCAAGGAGAGTAAGTATTTGTCTGTCTCCTTGTTCTTCCCTGATGTGGTGCTGAGAAGCTGTACAGATCCTTTGTAGACAGGAAATCCAGTCTGTCACCTTGGATAACATGTACCCTTTATTGTTGCCCTCTAAAAGGAGTTAGTTGATGGGAACTGTAGTCATATTCCCATCAAACTATAGGTTCCAATTCAGGACCTTCCACCATCTGTAGAAAGGCAGCACCTTTGGTGGGAGATCTTTCCTTGTCTTCCTGTCTTCTCAACTTCAACTCTTCTTCAATCTTTGCCTTTTCAGTTAACTCAGCTAGATGAAGACTGCTGAGATGATTTTTGATGAGTGCAGCACTGTCAGAGTTGGAGGGGTTGGAGAATGGCTTCTCTGCTAACTCAGCAATGTCGAATCTGCTGGAGTGTAACAAAGAGGTTGCATTGAGTCTATTGATTTCACCATTATCTCTTTCCACAACAAAGTTGTGAGAAGGTTCATCGAACCTCCACTGGATTATCTTCCTTCTAGGCACAAGAGACTGACTAGGAATCTTATCCTCTTTTCTTGTATCCTGCAGAGTCACCAGTTTCCTTCTAAGCTTCTTTTCTTCCTCATTTAAAGAGTCTGAATTGAGGCCTAAAAGTCTTGCAGCCTAGTCCAAAGTTCCTCTAGGAAAATCAAAGAATCTGTCTCTTGTGAGGGAACTTGAAGATCCGTCTACATAGGTGATGTTAACAGAGTCTTCTACACAAGAGACATCGCTCAAAGTAATGCAATTAGTGAGCTTCATCTTGATTGCCTTAAAATCCTCAAGGGAGAGATGTTAAGAAGGCTGAAGGGATGGTTTGGTTGGTGATAGGGTAGGTTTATGTTAGGATCAGTGATCTAAGTTTGATTAACTAGAGTAGATTGCAGCGGAATTCGAACAATGAATTAAACAATTTAGCAAGAACTCAATTGATATTCAATGGAATAGTACACGGTTATAGAGAGAGAGAATTCTGCAAAAGGAATATTTCATTCAAATGCTTTCGTGGTGGCTAAAAGTCACAGTTACAATTAGGTCAACATTCCTTATATAAGGAATGTGACGTCTGCTGATGTCACTTGAATTGATTAGAAAGATGATTGAATTTACCACATATTTCACATGGTTTATTCTTCATCTTGGATTGATCAACTGCTGAAGTGGAAACTACTGAAGGTGTGATCTTCAGTACTTTCCTCCTTTCAGTACTTGTGTTAAGTACAGAAGGATTTGTAACAACTGAAGACTTGTTCTGCAGCTGTTCTCTATCCGTCCTGAAAGACCGTATGATAGATTCCTCAGTAGTTGTTAATCCGTTTTTTCGTTGATTTGAAATGCTTTTCAGATGTTGTGACTTGCCCTTTAGTACTTGAGGTACTTTGAGGGACAACATTTGAAGTACTTAGCTTCATGTGCTTATCAGTAGTTAACCCATCGGGCAATTGATTTGCTGAGGTATCAACACTGATTTCATCTTCAGATTTTGGGTGATCTATTGAGGATGATACACATGCTGATGTGGTTGGAAATTACTTTCACCTTTAGGTTTTACTATTGATTTTGGAGTAAAATCTGTAGGTGGTGCAATGTGATTGTAACCAATTCCAAACTTCACATTTGAAGCTGTTTGCTTGCTGAGAAGCATTTCAAATCCCTTGCAGGATGACACCCAGCGGTCACACTCAACTTGGGTAGTTGCAAGTGTTTCTTTGAGATCTCTGTGGTTCTCAAGAATGACCTCAAGCTTAGCCTTTTCATCATTTAATTGGCATTTAATCTTATAAATCTCATCATCTTTATCTTTAAGGACAGACTCGTACTCAGCTTTTCTTTTGGAAAGGGTTTCCTCAAGCTCAAGATTATGATTTATTAAAGCTACATTTGCCTCTCTAATAGAGATAAATGCAGCTATGCAAGATTCAAAACATAGCTTGGCCTTAGCCTCAGAGGATACCTGGGTTACCTGTGATGAAGATGCATTGGAGCATGAACCCTCAGTAGACTCTAGGGCCATGAGAGCAAGATTCCCAAAAGGATGTTCACCACCATGTTGACCATCACTAGCAAATAATTGCTCATTACTAGAAAGATCATCTGGTAAACTGCTCCAGTCAACAGCACCAGGGGTGAAGAAGCTGTGATAAGGTTGTGATTGAGATGGTTGAGATGGTTGAGGCTCAGGTAAGGCTTGAGGTTGTTGTGCAATAGGAAATTGAACTTGATTTGGCTGTGGCATGTAATAGCAGGGATATGGATATGGCATTGGACCCTGAGGGACAAAATATGCAGGAGATAGAGGTTGTGAATAATGACCAGAACTAGCAGGATGTTGCCCTCTGTTTTGTGAGCTATTGCTTGGAAAAGTCACAAAGGGTGCAGAGGAGTTAGATCCAGTTGATCTACACTCTCTTGCAAAGTGCCCAAGCCTGTGGCATTTGTGACACCTCAACTTACTCTTGTCAAAACCAACTTTGGTTTTGCCAGAGAATCCTGGGAATTTCCTACCAGTTCCCTTGTAGAACTTTTGAGATCTGATATTAATCAAGGCCATTTGGCTCAAAATATCCATCTCTTCTAAGTCATCATTAGCAATACCTTTCAAATCATCCATAATGAAGCACAAATTGTCACTATTACAGCCTGACTGACTATCAACACTAACAAATGCATGATCAGAATTGTTTGAAGAGAAATCTATATGCACATCATAATGGCTTTCTGATGCAGCATATTCTGACTCATGACCAACCAAGGCAGTGTTCCCCGATACAAAGTCATCAGTGAGCTTTACAAATGATGCCAGTTTCCTTTTCTGCTCTATCTCTCTTTCAAATGTAAGTAGTTTCCCATGGAGTTGGGTGAGAGATAGGCTATCCAGATTTGCACTGGAGCGTAGGAAAATGGTATATGTGTCCTATCTCTCAGGTAGTGATCTGAGGAATCTGTTGTTCATCTGGCTATTAGTGTATTCATGTTTGACCATTTTCAGCTCAGAGATCAAACAAGAAAAACACTCAAACTGTTGAGTCAGTGTCTCACCCTTCCTATGAGAGAATGTCTTATATTGTTGGGCAAGGATTTCTCTGTTGTTTGCTAAGACCTCATTTGTTCCACCAAATTGTTCTTTCAATGCATTCCAGAGGTCATGAGCAGTTTCATGATGCATAAGCCGAGAATTGATTTCATTCGGCAGTGCCATGGCCAGAATTCCATGAGCTTTAGCATCAATCTCAAATAGTTTTCGATCCTCGTTTGAGTATTGTTCCTTCTTCTTCGGAACCATTTGGTTGGTTTCTGGATTGTTCACCATAGGCTTGTGTGGACCATGTACCACAGATGTCCAACAGCCTAAACTGTTAACAGACAGGTGATGGAGCATTCTTCGTTGCCATATGTTATACTCAGTCCTAACCAGCATCGGAGGCGTGGTTGAGGAGCCAGTATTGTGAGGGTCATTAGAAGGAGTAGTCATTCTTAGATTCAATCAAATCAAATAAGTTTTAACCGATTTAGCGCAAAACACAACAAACTCAATACGAACCAAGAGAAATCTCAAAGCAAATAACCGAAAGCAGCATAAATTCAATCTCTATACCAATTCTTGCAAATATGCTAATTCGATCAAACTTAGATATCGAAATAGCAGTTTCAATGATCAATTGTTAGATCGATCAATGATTAACTGCTCTGATACCATTTTTAGGATCAGTGATCTAAGTTTGATTAACTAGAGTAGATTGCAGCGGAATTCGAACAATGAATTAGACAATTTAGCAAGAACTCAGTTGATATTCAATGGAATAGTACACGGTATAGAGAGAGAGAGAATTCTGCAAAAGGAATATTTCATTCAAATGCTTTTGTGGTGGCTAAAAGTCACAGTTACAATTAGGTCAACATTCCTTATATAAGGAATGTGACGTCTGCTGATGTCACTTGATAGTGACATCTAACAAAATTATACAAACAACTGAAACTATGCAAACTACTGAGAATATTCTCAACAACTGATCACATCTCAGAGAATGCTAAGTACAAGAACATAAAACTACTGAACTAAAACTACTGAAACTATAAACTACTGAAAGGTAAATTACAAATACTGAAAAGGAAAACCATCATAACTACTGAAGTTAATAACTTCAGCTGTTGTGACAACTACTGATCACTCTGGTCTTCGGTCTTTGTCTTCAGTCTTTGTTCTTCAGACTTTTACTTCAGACGTTGTCTTTAGCTGATAGCTTCAGACTTTGTCTTCAGTACTTCACTTTCAGACTTTATCTTCAGTACTTTACTTTCAGACTTTGTCTTCAGTAGAAATCTTCAGATTTTGTCTTCAGACTTTGTCTTCAGACCTTGTAATCAGCTGATGTCTTCAGTTGTTGTGATCTTCTTCAGCAGTTGTAATGTCTGTGGGACTTAGAGGTTTTTCTAATCAGGCTCATTGGTTCTTTTGGTCCAACAAACTCCCCCTGAACCAATGTAGCCAAAACCTCTAAGTTTATTGATGATCCCACTTATTCTTTGGCAAGAAACACCCTCTTGATCAACTTCAGAGGTAATCATGTAAGCACAGGCGGGAAAAGGTTTTTGATCTTTTGATTAGCTAAGTGTGGAAGGGAACTCTATCTTGGCGAAACTGGACACAGAGTCTTGTCCCAACCATGAAACCTAATTCCCATTCATGAGTCTGTAAGACTCTCTTGTATAGGCCTCAAGGAGAACAACTTGTTCCTCCTTGGTGAGTTCTTCTGCTTCTCCCTCAAAGAAGAACTCAGGCCCATAATATTCAGACAGATACCTTACTATCTTCCCATTCTTCAACTCAACAGTTGTGATCTCTTTGTATGCGAATTCATCTGGATGAGAGCCTTCTAGCAACAACTAGAGTTCATTCTTTTGAAGATCTTCAAGTCTCTTGTATAACAGCCTCTTCTTCATCATTTTGTTCTCAAGTAGAGATTGAGGGGTTGTCTTTGAGTTGTGTGCTCTCTTGAATTCTTCAATAATCTCTCCCAGGGTGAGATACCATAGCCAATATATTGTAGCATTCAAAGTCTTTTTCACTTGGCCATGATATCTACTTGGTATATTCTTCTTGTGTATTCTGGAACTTACCCTGGGGTCTGGCCAAATCCTCACTCTTTCTCTTTGATGTTTGAATGTATGCCTAAGAGTGTACAACCTCAGAGCTTGTTTCTTTATTTCTTGAATGGATAAGGACTGAGGGAAGTCCTTGTCAACCATTTTGAGAAATTGCTCATCATGCTGCTTCTGCTGTTCTGCTTCTTCAATCTTCACTTTCACCATTTGCATTTGCAAGTCAGGTGTAATCATCTGCTGACTTCTGGGCTCAGGTGTTTTAAGTTTGAGAACAGCAGAGATTGGCAGACTGTCTTCATTCTCATCCTCCTCTTCTTCTTCTTCTACCCTCAACACCCTTCTCCTCCTTCTGGGTGTATCACTGGGTGTGGTTTGAGATGGTTTTTAGGGTAATGGAATGGTTTTGTGGGTTGAGTTGTGGGTGGTTTTGGTTTAGGGATAGAATTGGTGGATTTTAGAGATGATTGCTTTGAGGGTTGTTTTTGAGTGGGAGTATGAGAAGGCTGATCTAGCAATTTAGTGGTGAGTTTGGCTTTTGAGAGTTTTTCCATTTCAGTTCTCTTCCCAGCACCTGCTTCATCCAGTGCTTCGATGATCAACCCTTTGTTGTAGCTTCCAGCAGAACAGATTTTCTTGGTTATCTCCATGATACTGTCTGTGGACCAAGCCTTCATCTCTATCAATGATCTTCCTAGATATTTGGCAATAAACCTGATCATAATCTCCAACCTTTCCCTATCCATCACACTGTAACTAGCCCATCTTGCTTGAATTTCATTTATCTCCAGCCTTCTGATCTCAACATCTAAGGTGGCTATGTCATGACCCTGTCTGAAGAGCTGATCTATTATTTTGTCCATAGATCTGCTGTGAACTTCATCAGCTTCTTTGACTAGATCTTCTAAGGACTTTTCTCCATCAGACTTTGACTTAGCACTTCTCTTCCTTTTGTAAGTGATCAGTTCTTGTTCTTTCTCCAACTCCTTTTCTTTTTCTAGTTCTTTCTCATCTTCTACTCTCTTCCTTTTCCTTTCTTTCACTGCCTTAGACTCAGTAGTCTCCCCCTTTTGGGTGCATGGGATCAGGGGCTTGAAAGGCAGAAAGTGACTTGTGAACAGCATCATCAATGAGTGTTTGGAGATTTGAGGAGATCCTCTCATCAATGGCTTTATGTACTATCTCAGTGATGATGGGAGTGATGAGAGGTAAGGAGCTTTGAAAGGTTGCAACCATCTGCTCAGAGGGGTTCAGTCCTGAGAGGTGGTGCCAAAAGCAGTGGCTTAGTTAAGTGTATTGGGTGTGTTTGGTGAACCTTCAAATGAAGGTGCCATCTGTGGGTTTATTGGGGCAGATGGACTTTTATCCTGAGACATTTTGGCTAACAGTTCTTTGAGTCTGCTCACCTCAGTCTCTAGGATTGTGTTATGGGCTAAGACATCAAAGAAAAAGCCCAGGTCATCATCAGTCTTTGCTGAATCATCTGATCTCCTGATTAAATCAGGATGTACATGCCCTGAGTGTAGATCAGTATATGCATGTGCCCCTTGTTCTTGGTTTTGGGGACTTCCTGCCTCTGGACTTTGTCCTTCATTGGCAGTTGCCTCTAGTGAGGTCTTATATATGTTACCAACTTCATCTGTTCATTTGCTGAATCAGTAGAAGTGGCAACCTGACCAGAAGTTCTAACTTCCTCTTCTACACTTGGAGATTGAACATTATAACCCATGTGTGTGGGTTATCAACAGCATTTTGGTCCTCCCCCTCAATTGTTAAGGTATTCCTAGTTTAATTGGTTTCTGGGGAGGGGGTGAGGAATGCAGCTGACTCAGCACTTTAGCAACTATAAGGGTTGGGCTTTGAGGGGCGGTTGCATTTGGAGATTGGTCAGAAGCAGATTGCACCCGGGGTGAGAGATGCTCTTCAATGGTAACCTTCTCAACTGAGATAGGTTCCAGTAATGTGGTATCGCATAATGTGGTTGCAACATAACTTCAGCTGTTGTGACAACTACTGAACTAAAACTACTGAAACTATAAACTACTGAATGGTAAATTACAAATACTGAAAAGGAAAACCATCACAACTACTGAAGTTAATAACTTCAGCTGTTGTGACAACTACTGATCACTCTGGTCTTTAGTCTTTGTCTTCAGTCTTTGTTCTTCAGACTTTTACTTCAGACGTTGTCTTTAGCTGATAGCTTCAGACTTTGTCTTCAGTACTTCACTTTCAGACTTTGTCTTTAGTACTTTACTTTCATACTTTGTCTTCAGTAGAAATCTTCAGATCTTGTCTTCAGACCTTGTAATCAGCTGATGTCTTCAGCTGTTGTGATCTTTTTCAGCAGTTGTAATGTCTGTGGGACTTAGAGGTTTTTCTGATCAGGCTCATTGGTTCTTTTGGTCCAATAGTTTAGGTTCAGAGGTTCTGGCTAGTGTTTTGGGTTGGATAATGGGAAGTTTAGGTGGTTGAGGTAAGGGAGTAGTTGTGGGTAATGAAGTGGGTTCAGGGGTGAAAGGTTCAGGTTAATGATGAATGGTAAGGGTGAAGGTTCAGGTTGTGGTTGGGTAGAAGCAGTGAATGTCATCCCTTTTACCCTTCTATACATCTCTTTCCTTTTCCCTGTATGGATGTCAGCCTTAATTTCACTGACAATCTGTTGGAGTGTCCTTTCAGACATAGGACCCACCTGCCTACCAGAGAAGCCATAAGCCCGAAGATAGTCTTCATCCAGGCTTTCTCAGTGAGCTTCTTAGAGGCAGTGACCCTAGCCTCTTCTTCTTTCTTCTTCTTCTTTCTGGCTTTTTTTTTGTAGCCTTCTTCCTTTCTTTGTCCATTTGATCCTGCTCTTTTTTGTAGAGCCAGAGGATTGTATCATCGTTGTGTGGAGAGAGTTCTTGAAGATCAAAGCCTCTGGAGAGTAGGAAGTTTATCCTGTCTCTCCTCAATTGCAATTCAGCCTCCTTTGTTCTCTTCCTCTACCTCTAAGGCCAACCTGGCTTCTTCTTCAAGTCTCAGCCTGGTTGCCTTCTCCAGATCCACCAACTCCTCTAATGGTAGCACGAGTGTTTTCCATTGGCAGCTCCCATTTCAATGAGTGGTCAATGATCTGCTGTCTTCTTTTATTGATGACAACCTCATGATTGGAAGCAACTGCTTTCGTACTGGCAGCTAGCAACTTCTCAGTTTGAAGTCTTCCTTTCTTCTTAAGTTTCTCAATCTTCTTCTCTTCCTGAAGCTCTTTCGTAGTCATCTTCCTTTTTCCTTTGTCTTTTGAAGATCCTGACTGTGGTGGTGCTTGGAGAGAGGTTTCTGATTGTGAGAGAGTCAAAGATGGTGTCTGAGATGGAGGTGCAGTTGGAAAGTCCTCACTGCTCACCTCAGATGCCATTTCTAAGATAGCATCTGTGATGATCAGTTCCTTGGACATTTTGAACAGTCCTTCCGCAACTTCCATTTCAGCTTCGGAAGATTCAGCTTGTTCTTTCGAGGCTTTAACTTCAGCTTCGGAAGTTGAAGGAGATGCAGATTCTGTCCCAATTGATTCAGTTGCTGGGCCATCAGTTCCCATTTCCCTTTCGAATTGAATCTTAGGTTCCATGAGGACCTTAGGTTCACCAACTTCTTCCATAGTGGTAGAAGGTGCAGTCAGCCTTTGAAGCTCTTCTGCTCCAAAGTAGATCATTGTAGCATCATGGCTTGGCTGCTCAAAGGAAGATCTTAACAGAAACTTGGTAAAGAGTCTGTAGAGATCATTGAGCATCCTTGGATCAATCTGAAGAGTGACTTGAGATGGTTCAATCATCGAGATGATGGGAGAAGAAGATGTTGAAGTAGAAGGTTGGCTCTGTGGTTCCTTATGTGTTTGTCTTTGAACATTCTCCCCTTTTTGGTAGCATCATCTTGAGAGCTAGATGAGCTGGAAGAGGAAGTCAATGAGACCTGAATAGGTACATGCCTAACAGACCTCTCTGTATATTTCTCAGCTAGTTGAGCCTTGAGATTGTCAATCTCAAGTTGCTGAGTGGCAGACCTTGCCTCTAAAGTCCTAACCAGAGATTCCAGGTTTGAGACTTTACAAAGAAGATCTTGAATGAGGAGTTGCATGCTTCCCTCATCTTCTTTCGAAGAATCACGGGGAGATGAGGTAACATACCTAGTATGTTTAGCCTCACCACCAGATGTGGTTTCTTGGCACCCTGGTTTCCATGCTCAATGATGTCTCTTTCAGAGTCATCAAAGGGCTCGGTTGCCGTAGATTCAGTCTGAGAAATGTTACCACTGTCCACAAGGTCCATTGAGGCACCTTCTGTAGTGGCAGCTGAATCTACATGAGTCCCCTCCACATCAATGGGACTCACCTCAGTTGTTGGTTGCTGATAGGGGCTAGAGATAAGGGATTTCTCCGAGCTCTATTGATCTTGGAGAGGGTGTTGTAGATTAACTTCATTGCCATGAACAGATGTTAACTCTTCATCAGTTTTAAACAGAAGGTCAGTGAAAGATAGGTAGGGTAATCCTACTAACCTGGGACTTTGGTCAATGTCTACAGGCATTGAGCCTCTGGTGGGGCTGTCCCTTGTTGGCATCTCAGAAGAGTGTAAATACTCATCTGAGGGCTACTAGTTTGGGTGTCGGGCTCATGGGTTTGAGACTGAGGAGACTCAAAACCCAAATTGAGGTCAAAAGAGAAGGATGGAGAGACCTCTGACTGAGTGGGAGCCCATCTTTCCACTCTAGTCTTATTGGATTGAATAGGAGGGGCTTGTTCAATCAGAGTAGATTGAACAAGGGTTCGTTTGGGGCGTATCTGATATGTAATGGTGATGGGTGGAGAAGGTAGGATTTGCATTGAGGTGGAGGTTGCTGGTGTGGGTTCATCGCTTGTGGGGTGAACAGGGATGTCACCAAGAGCTATGTGCTCAATCATACCTGGAAGCAGAGCAGTGTGACTTCCAGTGAAGTTAGTGGACATCTTCTTCAAGGTCTTGAAGATGGAAGGCCGCATTTGGGGGACAGTCAAAGCAGCTGCATAGACAAGCATGCTCTAGTCCAACTCACAGTTGATTATGTGTTGAAGGAATCTGGGATACATGAAGAATGTTTCCCTTTGCAGATTCCCAATCAGATTCGAGAACACAAATCATGAGTATTTGAAGTGCAGGCCTCTCACCGATCCATGAACTAAGCATCCTAGTTCATAAGGGATTTGATCCCATCCTCCGGATTTCTTGGACAAGCAATGAAGAACAACATGCAGGAGGAACTTCCAATTGTAGGAGAAGTTGAACTTGTAAACAGTCGACCTGCTGATGTCTTTACCATATCCTATTAGGATATAAGTGCTATCCAAATCTTCCTTTGGGAATTCAGTAGGAGCTCCTTCATCGTGAAGCTCAAGGTGCTCCCTGATGAGTTGTTCAGTGATGATCAACTCCTGTCCACAGATGCTGGACCGCAGTACATGAATCCCATTTAGGGTTTCGACCTGACCATTTTCCCAAAATTCTACCATTTGGTTGGAGTAAACAGGGGTTAACGGTAAGGGCAGTGTAGTAGGTTGATTGGGTGAGAAAGGAGATGATTTCAGAGAAGTCGCATCTCTTGAAGAATCAAGAAGTGCGACTTGGTTGTGCTGAGGGTTTAGTGCCATTTGGAAAGATGAATGTGGATGATTTGAGCTGGGGTAAAGTTGGAGAGGAGAAATTTCTAGAGAAGTAAAATTTGCAAGTAAGAAAATGAAATTGAGTAGTCGAGATTATTTAAAAGATTGTGCAATGTCGGTAATGGGGGTTAGGATAAGGTGATGTGACGGTTTAGTGGATGAAATGACAGTGGCAGTAAGGTTAAAATCAGTTAAATAATCCGACATCATTAACAAAATCTTTGCTTTTTACAGTGTGGGGCCCAAGAAATTGACGTTACACAGTGAAATCTCTCTTCCGAGTGTAAAACATTTCCGAAGTTAACTTGTCTTCCGAAAGCAAATATTACTTCCAATGCCAAAACTTTGCTTCCGAAGGTTAGACTTGCTTCCGAATAGAGAATTTGTAAGTTTCGGAAGTAGATCTGATATATAATCAATCGCTTCTTCCGAAGCCAAAAATTCTTCCGAGAAGAAAGTTATCCTTTGAGAAATTTTGCTTCGGAAGATATGAGATGTCTTCTGAAGGTTAATTTCTCTTCGGAAGGAATTTACACTTAGAAAATTTTAGAGAGAATTTCTTGTAAGGGCTTAAATGTATTGACACAAGACTTACATATTAACTAGGTTTTCAAAAGAGATCAAATTAATCAATGTTTATCATCCCAATAGCTGTTATGAGATACTTGAACCTTTGTTCATCAAAAGCTTTGGTAAACAGATCAGCATATTATTCATTTGAATCAACTTTGATTAACTTGACTAGATTTTTCTAATGAATGTCTCTAATGAAATGATACCTGATGTCAATATGCTTTGTTTTGGAGTGCTTCACCGGATTTTCAGTAATGGAGATAGCACTATTGTTGGATAGGAGTACTCATAAAGTTAAATCCATAGTCTAACATCTGATTTTGAATCCATAGCAGTTGAGCATAGCAGCTAGCAGCAGCAATGTATTCAGCTTCAGCAGTTGATGTAGAGACACATGATTGTTTCTTGCATTTCCATGAGATGATCCTTCCACCAAGAAATTGGCATCCTCCTGATGTTGATTTCTTGTCAACATTGCAGCGTCCATAGTCACTATTAGAGTATCCATAAAGATTGAAATCCTTGTTTCTGGGATACCAGAGACCTAGTTTAGGTGCTCCTTTGAGGTATCTGAGGATTCTCTTAACAGCAGCTAGGTGAGACACCTTTGGAGCAGCCTGATATCTTGCACAAATGCAAGTAGCAAACATGATATCAGGTCTACTGGCTATTAGATACATCAGAGAACCAATAGTTGCCCTATACTGATGTTGATAAGTATCCTCCCCCTCAAGGTCAGGACAAAGATTATGGTTTCTGGGTATGGGTGTCTTGGCAGATTTGCAATCCTTCATCTCAAATCTTTCTAAGATATGAGAGACATATTAGATTGATTAATGAAGAACCGTTCCTCCATTTGCTTTACCTGAATTCCAAGGAAAAAGTCCATTTTTCCCATGGAGCTCATCTCAAACTTTTTCTTCATAATGCTCTAAAGTCCTACACATTTGGTCATTTGAGGAACCAAATATGATGTCATCAACATAGACTTGTATGAGCAAAAATGTCCTTTCTAGATTTTCTGATAAAGGAGTCTTATCAATGGTACCTCTAGTGTAGCCATTCTTCAGAAGAAACTAAGACAAAGTCTCATACCACAGCCTAGGTGCTTGATGCAGCCCATATAGAGCTTTATCCAATTTGCACACATAGTTGGGGTGTTGTGGATCTTCAAATCCTGGAGGTTGGCATACATAGACTTCCCTATCTATATCCCCATATAGAAATGCACACTTGACATCAAGTTGGTATACTGTGAGGTCCTTGGATGCAGCATAAGCAAGGAAGATCCTAACTGCCTCAAGTCTTGCAACTGGTGCAAAGACATGAGTATAATCGATTCCTTCCTCTTGAGTGTATCCTTGAACTACAAGTCTTGCCTTATTCTTGATGATCAAGCCTCTATCAACTCTCTTGTTTGAAAACCCATTTGGTGCCTATAGGTACTTGACCAGATGGTAGCGGACATAGGTTCCATACCTTCTGTCTCTTGAATTGAAGCAGCTCCTCTTGCATCGATTCAAGCCAGCTACTATCTTTCAAGGCATCTTCTACCTTCTTGGGTTCCATCTGAGATAGAAAGCATGAGTACAAGCAGACATTCCCTTGATGAGTCTGTCCTCTTGTTCTCACACCCTCAGAGACATTCCCTATGATGTTCTCAGTTGGATGAGTTTTGTGAATCCTAAGACGAGGAATCACTTCCAGTTGCAGAGATAGATCCAAGTTAGACATATTCTGCTCAGGAACTAGAACACTCTGTCCAGCTGCTGTTTCAAAGTCATTCAATGAGGGCTGATTGAATGAATGAGAAACATATCAATAGTTGGCTGTGAAGTAGCATTAACAGTTGCATGTTCCTTCAAAATACTACCTCCATCTGCCTGGTGTTGTGGTGGATCACCTGATGAGTTTTGAGGCTTAGTAGGTGATTCACTTGTTAGGCTTCACTGTTCCTTGATATAGTTAAACTATCGGATCTATGAATAGTGGAAGCTTGTTGTATTGCACACTGGAGAATTTGGTCTAGGCCTGGGAAGCTCAAATAGTGAGCAGCAGCATCAGCATCATTTTGAGCACCTATCCCAACTGAAACATTCTCACAAGAGGTTTAGAATAGTTTGGAAACAATTCTATATCAAAGATGTGATCTGGTCCATTCCCCCTAACACAAGGAGTGTGCTCATTAACAACTATATTGGATGACTCCTCAAATTGTTGATTCTTAATGTTGTATACTCTGTAAGCTTTGGAGCTAGAAGAATATCCAACAAAGATAGCATCATCCGACTTTCAGCAAATTTTGCCAAATTGTCCTTTGTGTTAAGTATGGTACACTGCTGCCAAAGGACCTTAGAAAGCCAATGAACGGTGGCCTCTTGTTCCATAGCTCATAAGGAGTTTTTCATGTGGCTTAACTACAAGAACTCTGTTCTGCACATAGCATGCATTGCTGACTGCCTCTGCCCAGAATGTTAGAGGTAGCTTTGAATCAGCTAACATAGTTCGAGCAGCCTCAATAAGTGTCCTATTCCTCCTCTCAGCAACACCATTTTGTTGAGGAGTTCTGGGAGCACTATATTGTCTGGCAATCCCTTTTGAGTTACAGAATGAGTCAAGAACAAAGTTCTTAAAATCAGTCCCTTGATCACATCTTATTATTTTAACCTTGTGATCAATTTGATTTTCTATTTTAAGAATAAAAGATTATAATGTTTTAGCAGTTTCATCTTTAGTTCTTAAAAAAGAATACCCATGTGAATCTTGTAAAATCACCAACTATCACAAGGCAATATGATTTCCTTCCAATGCTCATTATACTTGTGGGACCAAATAGATCCATGTGCAATAAGTGCAATGGAGTAGTAATAGAGTTAACACATTTGGATTTAGGAGAAGTTCTATGTTGTTTCCCTTTCAGGCATGCAACACAGTTGTCTTTGCAGAAAAACACCTTTTTAGGCAAACCATGTACCAAGTTATTTGTAGCCAATTTATTCATTGTCTTAAAATTTACATAACACATACGTTTATGCCACAATGTTGACTCATCACTATCAGCTTTGGAAAGAAAGCATGATACTTCACCCATTGGGGAAGCATTGTTCATATCAAGCTTGTATATATCCCCTTTCCTGGGAGATCTAAGAAGCACCAATTCCGGAGGAATTGTCATCCCTGGTTTGTGGATAATGCACTCATGTTCTGTGAATAGCATTTGGTGCTTTTGATCACAGAATTGAGAAACACTTAAATTATTGTGTTCAAGCTGTTTGACAAAATGGACTTTGTCAACTTTTAAATTACCATTGGATATACTCCCTCTGCCAGAAATATATCCTCCGGCCTCACCTCCAAATTGGACAGGACCTCCGTCATAGTTCTAAAACTATTGAAGTAGAGAGCTGTTCCCTGTCATGTGCCTAGATCATCCATTATCTACAATCCATACATTGTTGTTCTTGTCAAATGGATGTTCCTACACATAAGATGAGATGTCAGTTTTGTTTGGAAGCCCAAGCCTTGCTAGTCTTGGGTTCTTCCAACGATAATGACATGAGTGAACCAAATGATATGTATGGGGGTTCAACAGAGGTCTTTGAAGAAGAGGTTTGGGCTGCAGCATCTTCCTTGATCATCCAGTCCACCCTTTGGCTGATCTTGGAGGATGAGCTTGTTGAAGCTTTTGCAGCATGGTCTTCTTCCGAAGCTTCTTTCTTTTCGGAAGTAGTCCTCACCACCTTTTCTTTCGAAGAAGTCTTCTTCTAGGATGGTTTCAAGGGAGCTTTCTTGTTCTTCCAAACCTTAGTAGTTGTTGCTTCCAAGCCATTTTCCCTTCAGAAGAAGGGTTTCTTTCGAAAGCAACTTGGCTTTGGAAACTAGTTTTCCCTTCTTCAACACTTGAACCGTATGGAAGGGTCCAAATATGAAACCTTCCCTGACTCCTTCTTTTGTAACATTATTTGCATAATGTGTGCTTGTAGGATTGTAGTAATAATCTTTTGCCATGTGATTTTGCAGGCCACACATGATGCATGCAATGTTAGTCTTTTGGGAAAGTGAGGGTTGCTGTTTCTTGGTTTTCTTTTCTTCGTCAGCAACTTTTCCCTTTAACTTTTGATCCTTTGGTAGGATAGGAATGTTGGTATTACATTCCTTTCCTGAATCAGAAGTACCTAACACTTGGAATCCAGCTGAGATAAAGACATCTTTCTGCTTGGGGTCAATTTTTAGTTTGGATTCAGCCACTTTCTTAGCAGTTTCCTAGCAGCTTTAGCTCTGCTTCTTCTGGCTTTAGGTTTTAGGATTTAATCTTCCGGAGGTGATGGGTACATCTACCTGTTCCTTCCTATGGTGGCCACTATTGGTGCCTCATCCTTCAACTCTGGAAAGGAAGGGTCAGTAGTTGGAATCTCTAGCTCTTCAGTACCACATCTAGGCTGTCTAATAGACTCATAGGAATGTGGTGGAGCAATTTCATTGGTTCCTAACCCTCCTTTGTTCTGATAACAGATTTTGTAGTGGGAGGATGATGCAAGAATAGCTTGGAAGTTCTACTCAGAGATAGCATGCTTCCTGGCCTTAGCCTCAGCAGTGACAAGCTGGGCTTGAGCCTCAGACAATTTGGATATCAGATCCTTGATTTGAGTCTTGTAGTTGGTGTGTTCATGTTTCAAAAGAGATACAATTTTCTCTAACTCATCAATTTTCTTTGATAGTCAGATTCAGCTCTTTTAAAATCAGATTTTAGAATATTTAAAGACTCAATGTCAGATCTGATTTCCATATTGTAATCCTGATAGAGTTTAACTTTAGCTATACAGGCTGGAGTGCAGAGATGTTCATATACCTGGGCATCATCTGTTCCGGGCATAAGAGCTTGAGCAGGAGTCACATCCTGTACCATGAAGCTCCAGTCAACTTCTTGAGCCATTGGGGCTGTTTGAGTTGACTTCTCAGTGGGATTTGAGGTTGAGGGATGTGTGGAGGCCTGTGGGGTTCCCGGATTGGTCTTGGGAGCCTTGCATTCCCTTGCGAAGTGACCCAGTTGGTTACAGTTATAACACTTTGCCTTGGTCTTGTCAAACCCAAACTTGCTGGTAGTTGGGTTTTGAGGGAAATGCCTTCCAGTTCTCTTAAAGAACTTCTTTGCTCTATAAGTTAAGAGAGCCATCTATTGGACAATGTCCATGTACTCTACATCATCTGGGCTAAAAGACTCAAGTTCATCAAAGCAGTATTGAAAATCTCCTGAGTGTCCACCTCCTGAAACAAAGCCACAACTTTCATGGAAGGGATTGTGTTGAGCCTGTTAAGACCTTGGAATCTCAGGATAAGTGATGTAAGGACCAAAAGAGCAGGATGGCTGTTGATATGTCAGGTAATGCTGAGGTTTTAGGTTAATGAGGCTTCAACAACCATTAAAGCATTGCTAGCAGGAAGACTCATGGGTCTGCTTGTTTGGTGGCCCTTCTTACTCTCCATCTCTAGACGATATCCATCAAGGATGTCGTAGAGCTCAGTCATGGAAAGAGTGTTCAAGTTTTCTGTTCTCTTGATAGAGACACAGTAGAATGTCCACTCATTTGGAAGAGCACTCATGAACTTTCTAGTGAGATCTCTAAGTTTAGGAGTGATCTTCACAGACTGAAGGGAAGAGATAGATCCATGTACCTGAAGTACTGCTGGTTGAGGGTCTCTCCAGCAATATGAGAGAAGTTCTCGAACTGCTGCTTCAGTGAGTCCTTCTTTGAGTCGTTGGAGTTGGAGTACATCTAGGCAAGTGCATCAAACAATTCTTTGTCAGTCTTGCAATGCTTGAACCCCACCATGATAGAGTTTGGTATTGCAGTCATGAGAATTGTCATAGCATTACTGTCGATGTCTATCTTCTTCCTGTCTTCATCAGAATAGTCTTCGATAGCTTTCTCTATCATGGCACCATTTCCAACAGGTGAAGCCACCTTTGGTTTGTACGGTCCATTGACTATAGAGTTCCATATTTTGCTGTCTTGGTATCTAATGAAGCCTTCCATTCTTCTACTCCAAGACCTGAAGTTCTCAGAGTAATGATAGGAGCTTTTGTCATTGTTCCCATCTCTACCTCGGATTTGTTAAGGGCCATTTAAGTGAGTGGGTGTTAGGGAGGAGTGAAAAACAGGTTGATTTAGATGGTTAGATCACGCAATCAAGGGCCTGAGAAGCTCTAATACCAATTGCAGGATCGGTGTTTGTCACTTAAACATAATGTTTTTCTCTCAAACTCACCTAGAATCACACTCGGGTATGATAAGAATCAATAAGAGTTTATCACAATATAGAAAGTAACTAAGAACACAGAAAGATAATTTTCAAGATACTTTTATATATTGATTCTCAACTCAAAATACAAGACTCATACAAGCAGAAGATGATCTGTGTCTCAATGAGTTACAAGGAGATCCTATATATAATACTATCAACAGCCGGATATACTTTGATACCAGCTGGGATCCTTTAGCTAAAGCCTATACTACAAGACTATAGTTTAAGGTATCTCGGATAAAGTCTTATCAGAGATTTGGTAGTCAAGACATGTCCCTGACTTACCTTTTGTCACCAACTAAAGTTGGTAACATGTACTATCATCAAAAAGGTAAACTGTGGAATAAAGTATGGTCAACAACATGACTCTTTGGGAAGAAGCCATGTTGTATCAGAAGTCTACAGCGGAGTGTCAGAGACCATACTTGTGTCCACTGGTTATAGCAGTGTCTTCCGAAGGTTAAATGGCTTCGGAAGAGTAAGTACTTCCGAAGCCACTTTATACTTCGGAAGAGGCTGCTTCTTCCAAGGCTTGGAGACTTCTTCTTTTCATCATACTTCAGAAGTGGTCTTCACTTTATTCTTCTAAGTCTTGAACTTCGGAAGTATGCATTTGTCTTCGGAAGTAGAGTTCTGTCTTCGGAAGTTGGACTTTCCCTTTGTCTTCAGAAGAACTCTACAACCTTCGGAAGTTCCATGATAAGCTTCGAAAGCCTTTGCATGCAACACCAAAATAACTTAAGTGATATAGTTTTGGCTGCATTAGCCTTCTTCTTGATCCAACATACCATCACCTTGGTCGTCGTCATCATCCGAGTCATCGGAGGGTATCTCAATAGGCTCGACATCAGAATCGTTGTCATTGTGACGCCATTTTTTGTGGGAAGGCACCATGTAATCAGCATTGGCCAGGTGCTTGAACAATCATCTAACAGGGGGTATAACTTGCTTTCCCTGTACACCTTCATCCTCCCCAGGGTGGTGTCATCCATAACCTCTAACATCACAGCATCATCCTTCTCCTTGGGTAGTAGGGGAGCTTCTCATCTATGATGATCTGCAAGAACCTGGGATACATGCAGAAGCTCTCCTTACCCTTGGCCTCAATGTTCTCGATCAGGTCAGAGAAAATCATGTTGGAGAAGCTGAAGGGGTGATTCAGCCCCAGTTCCATGTACACATTCTGGATTTGGTCAGAGAGATAATCAAATGCACCCCTTCGTGGAGCAATGCACTTGAGAATGACGTGCGCTAAGTATTTGAACTGGGGACATAGGTTGCTTTTGTTGAGCACACCTGTGTTGATATCCCCAGTATACTTCATCCTTAGAAAGCATCCCCTTACGGTAACAGGATGTAACCTGGTTGGGTGGGCAGCATCATCACCTAGGTCCAGTACCCGTCGAAGGTCTGCTGTTGTCACCTTAATCTCTTGCCCAAAAATGGTGGTCTGAATGCAGTTGGGCTCAGTAGATCTGTCAATGGATGCACCCTCCCAGAAGGCCTGTTGTATAGACTTGTAGGGTGTGCATGGAATAGATATGGCTCTGTAGATCCTCATGGTGGCATCCAAGTGAACACGAATGTTGTGCTTGGTGTTGATGATCCACCTATCTGCCATGTTTCTGTAACACAAAAGACATAAACATGAGATTAGCCCATAACAGAAAATATTGAAAGTTAAGCTGTTCTAAGATCAATCTGGTTCAATCGTGCGATTGAACCATACAACTGAGTTTAGTCGGGAGATTGAGCATGTGGCTGAGTTTAATCGGGCGACTGAGCATGCAGTTGAGTTCAATCGGGCGACTGAGCATGCGGCTAAGTTCAATTGGGCGACTGAGCATGCAGCTGAGTTCAATCGGGCGATTAAGCTCATACGCCTTGTTCACTCGGCCGATTGAGTCCTTCGCCCAGCTCAATCGTGCGATTGAAGTTCATTCGTAGCGTCTAGTCGCATAACTCTCTGTTCGACACTCTAACCCCGAATCTAAGTGAAAACTTGATGTTAAATGTTATGTTTAGCCTCTTTAGATTCATAGAGACACTAACTATCATTGTATGTCCTTCATTTTAACCATTAAGCACATTTTTGTGGTCTATTTGAAAGTTTTTACAGATTTCTTGATTTTAATCAATTTGGTCAGTTAGGGTTTGATTACTCCATGCATTTTGTGCTATTTCATTCACTAAGTACCTGTAGAAGATGAGAGTACACGTTAGCAACACAATCTCAGTATGAAATCAACAGAATCAAATTTTGGCAGAGTATGATTGTTGTCTTGCGATTTGGGAGTGATTGAAGGGTGGTGAGAATGTGCGACCAACTTTCACCCTATTTATACTGATTTTATTTTTAGTTGGCCGACTTGACCTATTCGCACGATTCATTTAGGCGACTGGATCTCAGTCGTGCGACTGAATTGACCCAAGATTATGGTCCAATCATACGTTTGGTCCATAAGTGTGGTTCAATCGTGCGATTGACTCATACTTATGATCCAATCATGCGAATGGCTAAGACTTATGAGTTTTAACTCATGCACTTTCAAACACATAACTTGTTAATTATAGATAAGATATTATGACTGTTGATCATCTCATACATGACCTTTTTAACAAAAAAAAACTGTTGATCACCTCAGACGTGATCCTTTTAACTTAAGAACCCGATTGGTCACCTCAGATGTGACCCCATTTAGATGAGTGATTCACAGATTGAATTCATATGCATAGTCCGACTTTTACCTACCAAATGACTAGAAATAAATAAATAAGTAAAACAACTAGAAATTTAAATAACAAAAACCAAGACAGATTTTTGTATTTTTGAATGGAGATGAGTTTAAACCTATTAGATTAGGTCTAACTGATTTTACTTCCTGAACAACACAACTTCAATTCAATTTTATCATTTCTGGTACAATTTATTATGGAATCTACAGGTATATCATAATCATTTAGGACATTTTAATAAACAATTTTGATGGAAGATCCTTATTTTTCACTGAGAGTTAATAGCAATTTTAGGAAATCATACTAGAGCTACAAGATGCACACAATGATTTTGACGTTCAAGAACTGCAGCTCACGACGATTGTTAGTATATTTGTCCACTTAAATCCATACACAGATTTTTGACACACACTGGTGATGATTTAAGGTTTAATTATTTCAACAAAAATTTGTGGATCCCATGCTTATACGGTAATCAACATTCCTCGGGAGATTTTTGAGCAGTCTACAGGTATATTTCAAGAAAAAACTATTCTAAGAGCTTTCAAAGAGATGTCAAGCCTCAAGTCAATGCCATCGCACAGCAGAGAGGTGCAAACAACAGTGAATTCTACAATATTTAGCTTATGCTTATCCTCAAGTCAGTGCCACCGCACAGTAAAGAGGCACACAACCTATCTTCTTGTTAGAGTATTTATTTTCTTTTTACACATAACGTACCAACAACATAAGTTATTAGCTTGATTGCATTTTGCATTTTTCCATGTGCTTTACTCATTTTTATGGTTGTCCGCACACATATGTGGCGTTTATATTGCTCTTCACCCCTTATTGGAACAACGTTGATTGTGTTAACCAGGGATAAGATAGGAACCACAGCAAATTGAACAACTTAATTTGCAATTGAAACCACCAATGAGGTCTACACATCTATTGTGTTGAATCTACTGACACATCATATAATGAACTAGCAACCTCTAGGTCTACTTTCCTTATGTTACATTAGTAGCATACTTGTTTTACTATCATTTTTCCTTTTATTTTGCTTAGACTTTTCAGACTTAAACTTTTAATTTTGCATCTTAATTAGTTAAACTCTTTTGGAATCCCAAATAATCAGTTCCCTGTGTACTATCATTTTCCATAAACGTTGAATCGGTATCAGAAATTTGATTACTTTCCTTTTAGCTAAGTTGTCCTTCTCCCTTGTTTTTTTTAAGTAATTAAATAAAGCAGCTAATTTAATACTAATCTAACATATTCTCCCCCTAAAATTCTAAAACCAAAAATATTATTTGTGTTTTTGAATTTTCAATGAACAGGAAAAGAAAATAAAATGAAAGAATAAAAAGTAATTAAAAATGTCAGACTAGTCATTTTCATCCTCTGAAATGACACCAATTTTCTTTTTCACGCCATTAACCTCTAATAGATATAGAAACCTCGGTTTATCAAATGCTTTTGTGTAGAGGTTGGCGTGTTGAAAATCCGTATTTATTTTATCCACATCGATTAAGTGCTTTTCAAAATAGTCACGTATAAAGTGATACTTAATACCGATGTGTTTAGTTTTAGGATGTTGGACTGGATTTTTTGTTACGGCTATAGCAGCAGAATTATCAATATAGACAGGAGTGTTAGAAAATTGCAAACTGTAGTCGCGCATTTGCTGGTGAATAAACTGACCCCACAAAAGATACTGGAGAATAAAATGGTGAAAAAGGGGTTAGTATATAAGAGGCTTGAGGAAGTTAGAAAGAATGAGCTCCAGTTGTTCTTAGAGGGTAATCACCCAGATGAATTTGCTTATAGAGTAATAACAACTGTGGAACTCAAAAATGGGAAACATGTCAAAGATGTTGGACCAAAAGAACCAATGAGCCTGATCAGAAAAACCTCTAAGTCCCACAGACATCACAACAACTGCTGAAGACTTGATCAGCTGTTTGACAAAGTCTGAAGAACAACAGCTGAAGACTAAAGTACTGAAGACTTCAACAGCTGAAGACTAAAGTACTGAAGATCAACAGCTGAAGACTAAAGTACTGAAGATCAACAGCTGAAGACTAAAGTACTGAAGACTTCAACAGCTGAAGACCAAAGTCTGAAGATCAACAGCTGAAGACTAAAGTACTGAAGATCAACAGCTGAAGTACAAAGACTGAAGACAACAGCTGATGACAACAGCTGAAGTTCAAGTACAAGTACTGAAGCCTTCAGAGTTTGTTACAACAGCTGAAGAGGCATTCTTCAGTTGTTGTGATGGTTTCCTTTCAGTAATTTTCTTTTATGTTTCAGTATTTGTAAAACGACTGAAGAGCATGTTCTTCAGTCGTTGTAGTTTCAGTAGTTTCTTTTCAATAGTTGTAGTGATAGTTAACACTTAGTATTTTTGTAAGAAAATGTCGGCTGTTTTGACATCTTCAGTAGTTGTGTTAACTTTCAGTAGTCTGAATAGTTCTGTTAGATGTCACTATCAAATGACATCAGCAGACGTCACATCTCCTATATAAGGAATGTTCCACCACGACATATCTTATATAAGGGATGATTGATCTGATTGTATGTGTGACATTTTGCCACCACGAAAACGCGTATTGAATGAAATATTTGATTTGCAGAATTCTTTCTATAACCGTTTGCTCTTACTTTGAATATCAACTGTATTCTTGTGAATTGGCTAATTCATTGTTCGTTTTCCGCTTCAATACTCTCTAATCAATCAAACATAGATCACTGATCCTAACAATCCAGATAATTTGTGAACAGCAACTTGCAGCAGCAATGTATTCTGCTTCACATGTTGACAAAGCAACGGAGGTCTGCTTCTTACACTGCCAGGTGACTAACCGTCTACCAAAGAACTGACATCCTACTGATGTTGACTTGTAATTCATTTTGCAACCGCCATAATCCGAGTCACTATATGATGTAAGCTCAAAATCATCATCATGAGGATACCACAACCCGAGTGTTGGAGTACCCTTCAGATAATGGAAAATCCGTTTAACACCTATGAGATGGTTGACTTTCGGTTTGGCCTGATATCTGGAGCATAGATACGTCGTGTACATGATATCAGGTCGCGATGATGTGAGATACATAAGGGATCCGATCATTCCTTTATACATTGTAGAATCAACCAGATCACCATCTTCATCGGTGCCACATCGTGGTTCGTGGCAAGTAGAGTTCCAGTAGCTAAAGCGTTCTCCATGTCAAACCGACTAAGAATGTCCCCTACATATTCAGTCTGATATGGGAAGATTCCTTTTGGTGTCTAATCCACCTGTAATCCTAGAAAGAACTTCATCTCCCCCATTGCGCTCATCTCAAATTCTGCTTTCATGATAGATTCAAATTCTTTACATAACTCTTCGTTTATTGGAGCCAAAGATTATGTCATCAACATAAATCTATACGAGCAGTAAGTCACCATCCTTTTCTTTGATGAATAGTGTACAGTCAATAACTCCTCTACGAAAACCGTGTTTCACCGGATGAGTTAAGAGTTTCTCATATCACGCTCTTAGGGCTTGATGTAGCCCGTAGAGAGCCTTATCCAGCTTGTAAACTCTATCCTGATGGTAAGGATCCTCAAATCCTTTAGGTTGACTGACATACACTATCTAACGACTTTCCCCATGAAGGAATGCACTCTTGACATGTAGTTGATAAACTTTGATCTTCATTTAAGATGCATAGGCTAGGAAGATACGGATTGCTTCCATTATAGCCACAGGTGCAAACACTTCATTGTAATTGATTCCTTGGACTTGTCTAAAACCTTTAATGACAAGTCGAGCCTTGTTTCGAATTATGACCCCTTGGTCATCTTTCTTGCATTTCAAGACCCATTTAATGCCAATGACCTTAGCACCTTTTGGTCTATCCACCAGTGTCCAAACTCCAAACTTCTTGAATTGTAGAAGTTCTTCTTGCATGGCACTCACCCATGCCTCATCATTTAAGGCTTCACTTACATATTTTGACTCAAATTGAGTCATAAAACATTGATACGCACCATCATGAAGATAGCCTTTTTCCATGACAGAGGCATAATCAGCTGAGTATATCTGATTTTTTGTCTGTACTCCCGATTGTACATCCCCTATGACGTTGTCCAGAGGATGATACACATTTAGTCGTGATCCGGAGTGGTGGGAACAACTACTTCTTGATCTAGATTTTAAATTCCTGGCTCAATATCTACAGCTGTTGGAGTTTGAGGTTCCGAAGTGTCGGAGATATCAGCATCTGATGCTTGTGTACTTGCAGTAGCAGGAACCTGTTCCTCCTGGTCCACCTGTTCAGTCTCCACTTCTTCATCGTTAGAGGAGGAATCACTTACATCAGGTGTTCCCCCTAAGGAACTAGATGATTCACCTAGTGGAACTGATGTTGTCGAGTCTGGTGACGGTGTATTTAAGACATCAACCAACACTCTGGTCGATAACTCATCATTAGTAGGGAAGATAGGGATATTGAAGGACTTAAAAAATCCATCATAATCGAAGAAAAATAAAGGACCCTTGCCAGCAGGGGGTGTATCTCTGAACATCAATGTTGCACCACACTTCTACTTGACCCGTTTAGTTGTAGTAAACTCTCTTATTTGGTATATTGTATCCTAGAAAAATCCCTTCTTCAGCCTCCTAACTGAACTTCCCTCTCTGAGTTTTCTTCAGCAGTGTGCATGGTGCGCCAAATGGTTTGAGATACTCCAAATTAGGTTTACATTGCTGGAGAAACTCACATAACATGTTTTACCATGACATTTAACCAACAAGACTCGATTAAGGGTGTAAAATGCATTGGCAACTGCATCATTCCAAAATTGGATGGGCAGTTTCGAGTCTGCTAGCATCGTTCTTGTTGTCTCTATCAAGTTCCTGTTCTTCCGTTCAGCAAATCCGTTCATTTGTGGAGTGTAGGCAGATGTGAACTGATGTACAATTCCTTTCTCTTTGCAGAATTCCTCCATCCACTGGTTCTTGAACTCCGTGCCATTTTCTGAGAGAATCTGTCGCACTTTCATCTTGTAGAGAGATTCCAATGTCGTCACCAGCTATTTGAACGATTCAAATGTCTCTTATTTGGATTTTAGAAGCATTACCCAAGAGAATCTAGAGTAGTCATCAGTGACTACATAACAGTACAAATCACCAAGGATGCTATTGGTGCTCATAGGACCAAACAGATTGTAGAAGTTCGAGAGGCAATTCAATGGAATTTACTTTCTTTGCCTTGTGAGACTTCTTGGTCTGTTTACCTTCTTACACGCTACACAAAAATCCAGAAGTTGAAAATTCTCTACATTTACTCCATTTACTAAATCATTCTGAATCAGATGATTCATCTTCCATGGATTTATGTGTCCGATTATCCTATGCCAGGAGATCGAGTCACTCTCAGTTCCCTTAGACAAGAAGCGTTGAACTTGATGATCGGTTGTGGAGGTCTTTGATAGATCCAAGACATATAAGTCATTATATCTTGAAGCTGATATTAAGATTTGTTCCTACGGGATAATGTAATGCTTCTTCAATACATAGCACTTCTTGTTGTCAAAAACAACTTTGAATCCTTGTCACAGATCTGGGAGACTGAAAGCAAGTTATTTTGTAGTTCTTGAATGTAGTTGACCTTATCAAACTTGACTTTCTGGTTTCCCACTTCGCCTTGAGCGGTGATGTATCCTCCTTTATTTCTAGCAAATGATACATGTCCCCCTTTAACTTGTTTGACATTTGATAGGAGAGACAGATTCCCGGTCATGTGCCTAGACGCCCCACTATCTACAATCCAGGTATTTGTGATAGCACTATAAAGGACACCTTGCACATTCAGAGGAAATTATCAGCTTAGGTTTGGGACCCAAGCCTTAACTGGCTTGGGTGACCCAGAGGAATCACACATCATTGTAGATACATGTGTACCTAGTTTCTGAGCTTAATGTAAAATGTCTTTGTTGTCTTACACATATGTAATAGAATGGGTACTAAAACAAATACAATGTGTGGTTGTGCTTATAATGTTGAATATTTCATTGCTTAGTATGTAATAATGCTTATTGAACTTACTATATAGCTTTGTGGTTATTTGAATAAATCTAAGTCAAATAATGATTCTGAAACATATTCAAACTTAATCATATGAAGTTCTCATGTGAATGGCCTATGCTAATGAATCATATGCATGAAAAATTTCATGCTAATGAACCAGTCCCATGACTGAACCTGGATCAGTCGTATGAGTGTAATATGAGATTAACTCAGTCGCATGACTGAACACTCAGTCATGCGAATGGATCAACCACATGACTCAATCGCACGACTAAAACATGCTAATGGTTCAGTCACCCGAATGGGAAACCCTAACCTATAAATACCACTTAAATCATGGAAAAACAAAACACTTCAAATACCTACGTACTAAATCGTACCCTAGCTGTCCAGATACCTCTAAGAACATGTTCCAAGTTCATAGATAGCACTAGATCGATTACCAATCGTTCTTAACATTTAGATTCAATCCACAATTGTTTCTACGTGCGTTCTCACTGATTGGATCGCCAATCAAATAGGATTCCGCACTATTTGATTTGATATACACGTATATCAGTTAGTATTTCATTCGATACATGATCCTAACAAGTGGTATCAGAGCCTTGGCTCTTGATTTACGTGTGATTCAATCGTTTTTGATACAAAAATTGTGTTTTTTCACTAAGAACGCAATCCTTTTGTGTAAAACGGTGTTTTAGACGTCTCCTGATCATAAAGTTTAGTTTTTCTGACATACGGCAATTAGGGTTAGCAAAAAATTCTGTTTTTGTGTGCAAAACACCTTAAACCTACGAATTTGTGAAATCCAGCAGCTTCAGTCGCACGATTGACTCAATCGCATGACTGAATCCATATGCATCTCTCATACGCACGATTGGACTCATCCGTACCTCCATTCGTACGACTGAGCAGTCTATTCGCATTGTCCAACCGCATTTATTCATTCGCGAGACTGAGCCATCCGCATTAGTTCAGTCACACGATTGAACCTTCCGCATTGTTCAATCGCACGAATAGCCCAATCGCACACCTTCATACGCAAAAGTGAAACAGTTTATTTAAAAGTTTAAAGTTGATAGCAATGGAGGACCAATACTTGGCGTTCACGGCAGGGAGAGACTCAAGGATTCAAAACCTACTGCTTCTAGAGAATGAAGTGGGGAGTCACAACAAACCCCCGAAGCTAATCACGTTAGACGAATACCCACAATGGAAGAACCGTTTTGAGATCTACTTAAATGGAGTAGATCCCAATATGTGGAATCAATAGAGACGGGGTACATCATGCCAGTAGGTGCTGATGGTGTCAAACTTACACTAGGTGGCATGACTGATGGACAAAAGATCAAATACAAGAAAGTCTATGCTCTGCTTACTCAGTCAATCCCCAAGGATATTTTCCACCAATTTCCTGAGTATACGCAAGCAAAGAAACTATGGGAAGCATTGGAGAAAAGGTATGACGGAAATGCATCATTAAAAGCGATAAAGGCTAAAGCATCGAAGAAAGAGTTTGACAACTTCTCTTTGATGGGTAAAGAAAGCCGAGATGACGTCATTGACAGATTCTACCACTTGATGAGTGAGATACATGCTCATGGAGTAACGAAGTCTATGGAAGACAAAGTATCGAACTTTGCTGATGGTTTGGGTTTCCTTTGTCTTCAATCTTAGACAGAATGATATACTAACGAGTTAGATATCAATGATTTCATTCTGAAGCTCGGAGAGGAAGAGTTGAGGATGAAGTATAGAGCCCAAAAGTCTTCTTATGATCAGAATCCAGCACTGTACAATGCAACTCCACAAACCAAAAATTTGAAGCACCATTCAGATGGCTTTTGTGTCACAGTTCAGCTGGTCCCTCTCAAACCTTACTTCAGGGTCAGAAACATCAGGGTCGTCTACTACCAATACATAGTACCTGAAGCCAATGCTGCAAACTAAAGACCGAGAATTTCGGTAATGTGACAGTTGAGGTAGCTAAAGAGCACATGGATCTCTTAGCAGCAGTAGTCCACTCCTATGATGGACTAATTGCGAGAAAAATTGGGAACTGTTGACAGGATCAGCGATCACAAGTTTGATGTATTAGAGTTCAAAGCAGCGGAATAAGAACAGGAATTAGACAAATTGTAGCAAGAGATCGATGTTTGTATGCATTAAGAGCACATACGGTTATAGCGATAGAATATGTTTCTGATTCATGGAATGTTTATAGATATGGAATAATTCTAATCAAATCATTCAAATCATTCATTCATTATATTACAATAGGTTGCCACTCCTTATATAGAGTGCAACAACCACTGCCGTTATCACGGAAAGTGACAACCGGCAGATCTATTACAAAAATAACTAAATCTTAACAAACTACTGAAATGTTCACAACTACTGAGAACATATCAGAGTGTTAAGTACAGAATATAAAGCTACTGATTAGAAACTACTGAAACTACAACGACTGAAGAACAAGCTCTTCAGTCGTTTTACAAAACTACTGAAACTAGAAATATAAAACTACTGATATCACAACTACTGAAGAAGTACTCTTCAGCAATTATGACAAACTACTGAGGTCAGTACTTGATCTTCAGACTTTGACCTTCAGATGTTTCATCAGCTGATGACTTCAGTAGATATCATCAGCTGATGTCTTCAGTCTTTGTCTTCAGACTTTGTACATCAGTTGTTGATCTTCAGCACTTGTAAACTCTTCAGCTGTTGTTCTTCAGTACTTGGTCTTTCAGCTTCAGCACTTGTGTTCTTCAGCTGTTCAGCTTCAGTACTTGCGTTCTTCAGCTGTTCAGCTTCAGTACTTGTGTTCTTCAGCTGTTGTACTTCAGCACTTTAGTTCTTTAGCTGTTGAAGTCTTCAGCACTTGATCTTCAGCTGTTGAAGTCTTCAGCACTTGTCAAACTGCTGATGAAGCTTTCAGCAGTTGTTGTGATACCATGTGGGACTTAGAGGTTTTCTGATCTTGGCTCATTGGTTCTTTTGGTCCAACAAACTCCCCCTGAACCAATGTAGCCAAAACCTCTAAATTATTTATTATCCCACTTATTGTTGGCAAAGTGTTGGTTTTTCCTTCTTGATAGTAGAGAGATGACCCATGTAAGCTCCTGGGAAGAAATCTCAGATATTTGTTTGGCAGGGTATGAATGGGACTCTGTTTTGGGGAACTGGACATAGAGTTGTTATCCCATTCATGAGATTTACTTCCATAATGAGTCTGTATGACTCTCGAACATAGGCCTCAAGGAGAACAACTTGTTCCCCCTGAGAGAGTTCTTCTACTCCTCCTTCGAAGAAGAACTCTGGACCATAGTACTCTGATAAGTACTTCATGGTCCTGCCATTTTTCAGCTCCACCGTAGTTACCTCCCTATTACAAATTCATCAGGATGGTTGCCTTCAAGGAGTAACTAGAGCTCATTCTTCTGGATGTCTTCAAGCTTTTTATATAACAACCTTCTTAATCATCTTGTTTTCTAGTAAAGCTTGAGGGGTCATCTTGCTTGGTGAGCTTTCTTGAATTCATCATGATTTCCCAAGGTGAGACTACAATGGCCAACATGATGGTAGAATCTATTTTTTTCTGACTTAGTGCCATTGTATCTGTGTGGAATAGTTCTTTTATGGATTCTAGAACTCACCCTGGGGTCTGGCCATACTCTCACTCTCTCCTTCTGATACTGAAAAGTGTGCCTGAGAGTGTACAGCCTTTGAGCATGCCCTTTCATGGCTTGAATAGATGATGACTGAGGAAATTCCTTGTCAACCATCTTCAACAGTTGCTCATCGTGCTGTTTTGCTGTTCTTCATCTTCTATCTTGACTCTGACCATTTCCCTTGAGAGTCAGGTGTGATCATGGTTGACTTCGGGGTTTTGGTAGCTTTAGAACAGCAGAGAGTGGCAGACTATCATCTTCATCCTCCTCTTCTTCTTCTTCGTCCTCAGCACCCTTCTCCTCCTTCTAGGTGCATCACTGGATTATGGTTGGGTTGGTGAAGGAATTGGTTTTGAAGAATGAGGATGTTTGGATTTTGGCTTAGAGATTGGTTGGGAGATTTGAGGGGTAGGCTCTGTTTGAGTGGGTGGAAGGGAAGGTTGATCCAGCATCTTTGTAGTAAGTTTCGCCTTTGTGAGTTTAGCCATCTCCACCTTTACCAGCCCCAGCCTCATCAAGGGCTTCCACAATAATCCCTTTGTTGAATTGCTCAGACAGACAGATTCTGGTGGCTATAACCAGAATGCTGTCCCTGGTCCACGCGCGAATCTCCATTAACGATCTACCTAAGTATTTTGCAATGAAGCGGATCATTATTTCCAATCTCTCTTTTTCAAGAGCATCATACCCAGCCCATCGGGTTTGTATCTCTTGCACTTCCAACCTTCTGATCTCACTATCCAGTGTGGCTGTATCAAACCCTTGCCTGAAGAGTTGTTCAATTATTTTATCCATGGATCGGCTGTGTTAGTATCAGCTTCTTTTACCAGCTCCTCCAAGGATTTGTCTTCAGCAATATGATCATCAGCACTTTTCTTTCGCTTGTAAGTGAGCAGTGGTTGCTTTTCTTTCTCCTCCTCTTGGGCGTGCTTCTCTTCCTTCTTTTCCTCTGTTCTTTTCCTCTTCTTTTCTTTCACTGCAGTACTCTCCCCCTTTTTGGATGCATTAGAGGAAGGGGTTTGTACCGCAGAAAGAGTCTTTTGCACAGCAGCATCAATCAAGGGTTGTAAAGTTGAGGAAAGCCTCTCATCAATGGCTTTAGTCACAATATCAGTGATTATGGGTGTGATGAGAGGGAGGGAATTTTGAAGTACAGCACCTATTTGCTCAGGAGGGTTCTGTTCCTGAGAAATAGGGCCTGAAGCAGAGGCAGGTGGTTGAGTTTGGAGTGGCTCAGTGTTTGGGGAACCTTCAAGTGAAGGTGCCATCTGTGGGTTGGTAGAGGCAGATCGTCTTTCTCCTTGTGAGAGTTGGTCAAGTAGGTTTTGCAGCCTACTGACTTTCTCTTCAAGGATTGTGTTCTGGGCAAGAACATCGTAGAAAAAGCCCAGGTCATCATCAGCCGAAGCTGAATCATCTAACCTCCTGCTTGGAGCAGGATTTACATGCACTGGGTGTAGACCAGTTGTTGCATGTGCCCCTTGTGCTTGGTACTGGGGACTTCCAGCCTCAGGACAATGTCCATCATCAGCTGTTGCCTCTAGGGAAGTCTTAGCAATGTTACCAGCCTCATTCTGATCATGTGCTGATTCAGAAGAGGTGGCAGCCTCACTAGATATTCTAAGCTCCTTATCTACACCAGGAGATAGAAGTGGTAAACCCCTATGCTGCACTGTGTTCCTCCCCCTCAATTGTAGAGGTGTTCCCAGTAGTAAGTGTTTTCTGGGGAGGGGGTGAGGAGTGCAGTTGAGTCAGCACTTGTGCAACTATGAAAGTTGGGTTGTGAGGGGCGGTTGTTTGGGGTGAAGGGATAGAAGCAGTGTGCACCTGGGGAGGTTGGTGCTTTTCAATGGCAATCTCCTCAAGTGAGGAAGATCCCAGATATGTAGGTACCCCTTGTGTGGTTGATGCAGGCTCCTGTTGAGAGGAAGCCTGAGCGGCTATGGCTGGAAGAGTCATTGTATCCACTAGGGGGTTTGGACTAGTGGATATATCATGCGTTTATGGTGCAGGGGCATCCTCAGGGGACTCAATTCCCTGAGTAGCCGTTTTGGGTTTCTTTTTGGTGGGTTTGGTGGGGACTTTTGATTGGGAGGTGGTGGCTGTGGGTTCCAACTGCGTGGGTTTTCGCAGCTTGGCAGCCATTTTGAATGTCTGGTCAGAGTTGTGCCGGGAGTATACTTCCGGCAGAACAGCCGTAGCAGGGACTCCCAAGCCAACAAGTCCCTCAGCATTAAGCTGGTTTGTAATGATGGCCATTATGAACCGTGGATATAGTATCCAACGGTTAACAGTTAGTTTTTGAGCCATATCCTTGAGCTCCGAAAATATTATTTCTGAAAAGTTTAGCGGTTGTTGCTCAAGAATAGAATACATTACCTGCTGCCATTTTGTCGACATTTGATCCCAAGACGACGTCTTAGGAGCCAAACATACATTCACCATGTGAAAAATTAGGCGTTCAGCGTCATGAAAGTGTTTCTTCATGATAGTGGAGGCACTGAGATTGCCTTGATATCCATGTTGGGCAAAGGATAGATCTGTGGTGCCCTTCGGATATCCAGCGGGAGAGATAGCATCATCCAGATGAAGAATTTGGCGGACAACTGCAGGAGTGATGACTACTTCTTTGTTGTTGACGACCGACTGGAGAGATGGCGTGTTGTTCTCCCCAGTGGTAATAGTAACGTTCATCCAAAATTGTTGAAGGGATTCGGCATGTAGTATGGGATTCAGAAGAAATGTCGTTTTGTATTGGGACTGAACCATAAGATCGATAGCAGTATCGAACTTAGCCCAGACAGGCGATTTAGTAAGGTAGGCAACACAGTTGTGTCGCGGTTTAAGTTGCATGGACGCCATTGAGAAGTAAGAAGTTTTGGAGAGGAACGTTAGGTTTGAAGATGAAGCATTGAAGGATTAGGTCAGGGATATATATAGGGTACGGGTAAGAAAACGACTGAAGGATGTGGTGTTAGTCATCAGTAGTTTTAAACGACCGTTGACATGGTATTATCCTTTCAGACGTTGAAACAGCTGAAGTCGTGGTGTTAGGCATCAGAAGTTAGAAAACTACTGAAGACCGTGGTTTTGACTTCAGATGATTGAAACAACTGAGGACTTGGTGTTTGTCATCAGTAGTTATGAAACTACTGAAGACAGTGGTTTTGTCATCAGCTGTTGTAAACAACTGAAGACTTGGTATTAGTCATCAGTAGTTATAAAACTACTGAAGACATGGTATTGCTTCAGTTGTTTAGAATGAAACAGCAGTTGTACAAACGACTGAAGAGAAATTTCTCATCAGCTGTTTTCGTCAATTCTTAGCTTTTCAGCTGTTTCATACTGTCCTCAACACATTCATCAGCCTTTTTGGCGGATTTCAGTTGTTTCATAGGACATCAGTACTTATCTGTTTATACTGATTTCAATAGTTTAACTACATCAGTAGTTTAACTACATCAGTAGTTTGGAACAGATAAAGTACTTCAGTACTTATGAGGATTTAGCCATCAGTAGTTATAAAACTACTGAAGGGAAAAGGACTCATCAGTACTTATATGTGACATGGGTACCAATGATCACCAGTAATTACTACTGAAATCATCAGTAGTTGTCACTTATTCTAGCTGCAGCATACCAAGCCTTAACACCAGGTTTTGGAAAGTTGAACTATCCAAAAGGCTTAGTAAAAATGTCTGCAAGCTCATCAGCACTAGGCACAAACTTAGGATCAATCAGACCTTTTTCAAAACAATCCCTTATAAAAGATGTCTGATCTCTATATGTTTGGTCCTAGAGTGCTGGACTGGATTTTTGACAATACACAGAGCTGAAGCACTATCCATTAACAATGGAGTCTTAGTCGTGTAATGCCATAATCCAGAAGTTGGTTCTGAAGCCAGAGTACCTGAGAGGTGCAACTTGCAGCAGCAATGTACTCTGCTTCAGCAGTTGATGTAGCAACTGAGGTCTGTTTCTTGCTCTGCCAAGAAATCAAGCAGTTGCCTAGGAATTGACATCCACCAGAAGTTGATTTCCTGGTCAACTTACACCCTGCATAGTCACTGTCAGAAAAAGCAACTAATTTACCAGAATGTCCAGTAGAATACCATAAACCTAGAGATGGAGTGCCTTGCAGATATCTAAAGATCCTCTTGACTGCAATCAGATGAGACTCTTTAGGTGCAGCCTGAAATCTAGCACAAACACATGTAGCAAACATAATATCTGGTCTAGAAGGTGTTAAATACATCAAGGACCCAATCATACATCTGTAAAGTGTTTCATCAACCACTTTACCTTTCTGATCCTGTATCCAGTTGTGTGTGTGCTGCACATGGGGGTAGAACAAGGCTTACAGTTTTGTAAATCAAACTTTTGCAAAAGATCTTTTGTGTATTTGGACTGATGAATGAAAATTCCATCAGCCTTTTGTTTGATTTGCAACCCCAGAAAGAACTGTAACTCTCCCATGGCACTCATTTCAAACTTCTGTTGCATCAACTTGTAAAGGCATCACACAACTTTGGATCAGAGGATGCAAAAATGATATCATCTACATAAATTTGAACAAGTAGATTATGCTGCCCAGCTTTCTTAATGAATAAAGTCTTATCTATGGAGCCTCTAGTGAAATTATTTTCCAGAAGAAAGTTTGATAATGTCTCATACCAGGCTCTAGGAGCTTGTTTTAACCCATATAGAGCCTTATCAAGCTTATACACCCATTAGGATGTTTATTGTCCTCAAAGCCTGGAGGTTGACATACATAAACCTCTTCTTTAATTTTTCCATACAAAAATGCACTTTTGACATCCATTTGAAAAACTTTAAGGTTTTGATGAGCAGCATAAGCTAAAAACAATCGAATTGCTTCCAGTCTGGCTACAGGGGCAAAGGTTTCATCATAATCAATACCTTCTTCTTGTGCAAACCCCTGAACAACAGTCTGGCCTTGTTCTTAACAATAAGCCCATTTTCATTAGTTTTGTTCCTAAACACCCATTTAGTGCCTATTGCACACTTACCTGGAGGTAGAGGAACCAGTTCCCACACTTGCTGTTTCTTGAACTGAAGAAGCTCAAGCTGCATGGCATCAACCCATCCATTGTCTTTTAAAGCAATGTGATAATTCTTTGGCTCTTGCTGACTGATGAAGAGAGCATAGAAGCAGAAATTTGACAATTGACTTCTTGTTGATACTCCAGCAGTGATATCACCAATGATTTGAGACATAGGGTGATTCTTCAGATCTTGATACACAATGAGATCTGTGCAAGTGTTTGTAGCAGGCTCAGCAGAGTAACAGATGGTGATGGTGAATCATTTCCTTGAAACCAATCAGTGGATGGTAATTCAAAGGAAGTTGAATTCGAAGAGATCTCATCAGCATTTGTTGTGGATGGTGCTACTGGAGCTACAGGAACATCAGGTCTAGCTGAATCAGGCAGCTGATCACTAAACCTGAAGAGGTGAGTACTGCAATCATCATCATCATCAGCAGTACCACCAGGTGGTGAACTGTTGACAGGAGCAACAGCAGGAGTTTGATAAGGAACATATTGCAGTATGTCCGAATCAAATAACTCCACAGGGCTTTGTGGAATCTTGTCCTTTGGAGATTCATTGAACTTAACATGTAGAGTTTCTTCAACCATCTTTGTTCTGCAGTTGAAGACTCTGTATGCCTTGCAAGTAGATGAATTACCAACAAAATACCCTGCATCCACCTTAGGATCAAATTTATGGAGTTGATCCTTTGTGTTGAGAATAAAACAGGGACACCCAAATGCTTTGAAAAATGAAATCAGAGGAGCCAAATGATGGAGGACTTCATATGGAGTCTTCATCAACCTCTGATTTACTAAAACTCTATTTTGCACATAGCAAGCTGTGTTAACAGCTTCAGCCCAAAAGGTCAGTGGCAAACCAGAGTCAGCCAGCATGGACCTTGCAGCTTCAATGAGGGTCCTGTTCTTTCTCTCCACTACTCCATTTTGTTCTGGAGTCCTTGGAATGCTAAACTGCCTTTTGATTCCCTTTGAAAGATAGAAGTCATCAAGTGTATGATTTCTGAATTCAGTTCCATTGTCACTCCTAATACACTTGACTGGAAGGGAATACTGCTTCTCAATATACAACACAAAGTGAATAATCTTCTGAGCAGCCTCATCCTTTGAATGTAGAAAGAAAGTCCATACAAATCTGGAGTAATCATCCACAATTACCAGACAGTATTTCTTCTTTGCCATGCTCATTACTCTCACAGGACCAAATAGATCCATATGCAGTAATTGCAAGCAGGCAGTGGACTTAGGCACTTCAATGGGTGGAATGAGACTTTGTGTGTTTTCCTTTTAAACAAGCAGTGCAGGTTTCATCACAATGGAACTCCTTTATTGGTAAGCCTCTGACTAAACTATTGTGGGTAAGCTGATTCATGTTTTTGAGATTAACATGACCAAGCCTTCTGTGCCACAGTTTAGATTCTTGAGAAGAGGCTTTGGAAAATAGGCAAGGATTGCCTTTGAGATCTATTTTCTTGGAAAGATCTAAGGCATACACCCTTCCTGTCCTGTTGGCTCTCAGGAGAGTGTGATCATCCAACACCTTGTCAATCAAGTGCAAAACTTTGGATGACAGAATCCTACAGTTTTGACTGGTGAAAAGAGCAACATGGCCTTTATCACACATTTGACTGACACTCAAGAGATTGTACTTGAGATTTTCCACATGATTAACATCATCAAATTTGATTTCTCCATTGGAGACAAAGCCTTACCAATGATGTAACCCCTAGCATCATTGCCAAAAGAAACAAATCCCTTCTTTCCTTGAGAGTAGTCATGAAGAAGAGAGCTGTTCCCAGTCATGTGCATAGATCCCCCACTGTCTACATACCAGATGCTACTTTGGCATGTTGAAGAACCCTGCAATAATAAACAATCAGTTAGTTTTAGAGACCCAACCTTTTTGGTTTTGGGCCTGGTCTCATCAATAGATGGTAAACTAACAGGTTTATTTGAAACAACAGCCTGAGAGAAGAAGATGGTGTAGAAGAGGAGTCCTTTGGCTTGGATCTCCTTTTCTGTGGTTTCAAAATAGGAGCATCTAGTTGGTTAACTCTACCCAACAGATGTTGAACCATCATAACCAGCTGTGTCTGATTTTGTGATAAAGCTTTCAGCTCATCAGACACATTGCCAGTGGAGTTTGATAAGTTCCTATGTTGCACCTTCTTCTTCTGAGCACTCTCAGCTGTCACCTGTTTAACCCCTTCCTTTTTGGATTTCTTTGAGGACTTAAGGGTACAGGATTTGATGTTGCTGATACAAATGTGGTCTCAAACTCAGTTTTCATTTTTACCATTTTCTCTTTAATTTCTTCTTTTTGTTTGAGTTTGGAACCTCTTTTGTACCAACAATCATCTGTAAGATGATTGAACAAACACATACTTCACATGGTTTCTTTCATCTTAGGTTGATCATCAACTAAAGAGGGTGAAGCAACTGAAGACTTGTTCTTCAATGCTTTGGAAGCATTGTTTGCTTTCTTGACTGCCTCTTTAGTAGTCTTCAAACTCTCTACTGACAGTTTTCTTCTCTTCAGTACTGACAGCAGTTGGAGTTTGAACTTCAAGTGTTAAATCCTGCTCTCTAGTCCTTTCAGGACCTTCAGAATTAACTCCTGAGTTGATCAACTCATTGATCATGTGAGTGTCAGCATTTGAACCATCAACATCAGCTGATAGGTTCAGAGAGGGCTTGATGCTGACTGCTACTTCTGATTGTGTGTATCAGAAGTAGATCACATGATGTGATGGATTCGTTATCACTCTCACCATCAGATTCTACCTCTGCTCTTGGAGTAAAATCTGTAGGTGGAGCAGTGTGATTGTAACCAATGCCAAACTTCACATTGGAAGCAGATTGCTTACTAAGAAGCATTTCAAAACCTTTGCATGATTGTACCCATCTATCACACTCTACCTGGGTAACTGCAAGGGTTTCTTTGAGATCTTTGTACTTCTCTAGAAGTACCTCTTCTCTAGCCTTATTATCAATTATTTGGCATTTCAGTTTGTAAATCTCATCATTTTTATCTTTAAGCACAGACTCAAATTCAGCTTTGTTTTTGGAAATTATTTGTTCTAGCTCAATGTTCTTATTAATTAGAGCTACATTTGCTTCTCTAATGGAAGCAAATGCTGCTATGCATGGTTCAGAACATAATTTGGCTTTTGCCTCAGAGGATACCTGTGATACCTGAGGTGTAGAGGCATTAGAAAAATGAGTATCAGCAGACTCCAAAGCCATAAGAGCTAGATTCCCAAAAGGACTGTCACCACCATGTTGACCAGCACCTGAGAAAAGTTGTCATGCCCAGACATGTCATCTGGTAAACTGCTCCAGTCAACAACTCCTGGGGTGAAGAAGCTGTGTGTTGAGGTTGAGTTTGTTGATGAGATTGGGATGGCTGAGGTTTTGGTAGTGCATGAGGTTGTGGTGCCATAGGAACTTGAACTTGATTTGACTGTGGCATGTAATAACAAGGGTAAGGATATGGCATTTGACCCTGAGGAACAAAATATGCCAGAGATTGTTGTTGAGGATGATGACTAGAAGTGACAGGATGTTGCCCTCTGTGTTGTTGACTATTGCCAGGAAAAGTCACAAAGGGTGCAGTGGAGTTAGATCTAGTTGATCTACACTCTCTTGCAAAGTGTCCAAGCCTTTGGCATTTGTGACATCTCAACTTGCTCTTGTCAAAACCAACTTTGGTTTTGCCAGAGAGTCCTGGGAATTTTCTTCCAGTTCTTTTGTCAAACTTCTGAGATCTGATATTTATCAAGGCCATTTGGCTCAAAATATCCATCTCTTCTAAGTCATCATCAGCAATCCCCTTGAGATCATCCATAATGAAGCATAAATTGTCATTATTACACCCAGTAAACTGACCATCAATACTCACAAATGCAGAATCAGAAGTGTTGAAGAGAAATTAATATGCTCATCATACTGGCATTCAGATGAAGCATATTCTGACTCATGACCCACCAAGGCAGTGTTGCCTGGTACAAAGTCTTCAGTGAGCTTTCCAGATGAAGACAGCTTTCTCTTGTTCTATCTCTCTCTCAAACGTGAGCAGTTTCCCATGGAGTTGGGTGAGAGATAGTTTGTCCAAACTTGCACTGGAGCGTAGGACAATAGTATATGTGTCCCATCTCTCAGGCAGTGATCTGAGAAATCTGTTATTCATCTAAATTTGTGTACTCAAGTTTGACCATTTTTAATTCAGAGATCAAACAAGAGAACCGCTCATATTGTGAGTCAGTGTCTCACCCTTTCTATGAGAGAATGTCTCATATGTTGGGCAAGGATTTCTTATTATTTGCCAAGACCTCATCTGTTCCTCCAAATTGTTCTTTCAAGGCATTCCAGAGGTCATGGGCAGTTTCATGATGCATTAGCCCAGAATAGATTTCATTGGGCAGTGCCATGGACAGATTCCATGGGCTTTTGCATCAATTTCAAGCAATTCTTATCCTCATCTGAGTATTGCTCCCTCCTCTTCGGAACCATTTGATTGGTTTCCGGGTTATTCACCATAGGCTTGTGTGGACCATGTACCACTGATGTCCAACAACCTGCGCTGTTAACAGACAGGTGATGGAGCATTCGTCGTTGCCATATGTTATACTCATTCCTAACCAGCATTGGTGGCTTGGTTGAGGAACCAGTATTGTGAGGATCATTGGAGGGAGTAGTCATTTTCAGTTCAAAACAATTTAATTCAAGCTTTTAAAAGTTTTACACAGACCACAACAAACTCAATGAAAACAAGAAAAGATCTCAGGATGAATGACCAGAAATACAGAAAATTCAATCTCTATAACCGTTTCTTGCAAAAACAAAAGCTAATTCAATCAAACTTAGATCTTGAATAGCAGTTTCAATGATCAATTATTAGATCGATCAATGATTAACCGGCTCTGATACCATTTGACAGGATCAGCGATCACAAGTTTGATGTATTAGAGTTCAAAGCAGCGGAATAAGAACAGGAATTAGACAAATTGTAGCAAGAGATCGACTTGTATGCATTAAGAGCACATACGGTTATAGCGATAGATATGTTCTGATTCATGGAATGTTTATAGATATGGAATAATTCTAATCAAATCATTCATTCATTATATTACAATAGGTTGTCACTCCTTATATAGAGTGCAACAACCAATGCTGTTATCACGGAAAGTGACAACTGGCAGATCTATTACAAAATAACTAATCTTAACAAACTACTGAAATGTTCACAACTACTGAGAACATATCAGAGTGTTAAGTACAGAATATAAAGCTACTGATTAGAAACTACTGAAACTACAACGACTGAAGAACAAGCTCTTCAGTCGTTTTACAAAACTACGGAAACTAGAAATAAAAACTACTGATATCACAACTACTGAAGAAGTACTCTTCAGCAGTTGTGACAAACTACTGAGGCTTCAGTACTTGATCTTCAGACTTTGACCTTCAGATGTTTCATCACCTGATGACTTCAGTAGATATCATCAGCTGATGTCTTCAGTCTTTGTCTTCAGACTTTGTACATCAGTTGTTGATCTTCAGCACTTGTAAACTCTTCAGCTGTTGTTCTTTAGTACTTTGGTCTTTCAGCTTCAGCACTTGTGTTCTTCAGCTGTTCAGCTTCAGTACTTGCGTTCTTCAGCTGTTCAGCTTCAGTACTTGTGTTCTTCAGCTGTTGTACTTCAGCACTTTAGTTCTTCAGCTGTTGAAGTCTTCAGCACTTGATCTTCAGCTGTTGAAGTCTTCAGCACTTGTCAAACTGCTGATGAAGCTTTCAGCAGTTGTTGTGATACCATGTGGGACTTAGAGGTTTTCTGATCTTGGCTCATGGTTCTTTTGGTCCAACAACTGTCATCTGCCAGATGAGGACTACGAACAGGTGGACGAGACAGAGCTGGAGAGGATGGATATATATGGGCCTTAGCAAGTGCTGTTCGGAGAGCTAAGAAATTTGTTAAGAAAACCGGACAGAAATTGGTTGCAACTAAGGGCACTACCTTTGGTTTTCACAAGACCAAGGTGGACCAATTCAACTGTGGCGAAAAGGGGACTTCAAACGTGACTGTGTGAAGCCCAAGAAAACTGGAAACGGGAATCCATTCTCATCCTTCATCGTCAGATAAACCAACTAGCAGTCCTACTTCGTCAAGCAAGGATCCTAAAGCCTTGACTGCTCATGATGATGAAGGACGGGACTGGAACTTTGGTTGTTTCCAGGAGAATCCAACATCGCTAGTGTTGAAGGTTTAGATGATGATTCACTAGTGAAGGAGATATTGCAGTGCAACTCGCGATATCAAGCACCGAAGAGACTTCAACAGTGGTCAATTACATGCCTGCAAAAGGGAAATCTACAACAACATCAGAATCACCAGGACCAGAAACACCAGACTCTGCTTTAATGGCTGATTCATCGGAACCCTCTCAGGTAAGTACTACTGACCAACTTTTCAATAATCATGCTTGTTCTGATTGTAATAAATTTAGGAAAGCATAGATTTAAAATTTGCTAGGTTATAGATCATAATGATAGCCTAGTAAAAGACTTGTAACTGTCCACTGAAGCTAACAGAATTCTTAAACAAAATGAGCACAGTTATAAAGAAAAGATAGAACTATTGAACAAACAACTTAGGGAAACCGAAGTTGTAGCTTTTAACCAATCAAATGACATTAAGTTCTATCTTAACTCCCTAGAAGACACTAAAAACAAAAGGCAGTTTTAGAAGTAGAAGCTAATTCATTAAAGCAAAAACTGCATAGTTGGACAAGTTCATCTCATATTGTTCAACACTTAGTGAGAGAGCGTAACAACAGGTAGTGATTGGGTTATAAAGTGGTTCCGCCACCACATGAGATCTTGATGAACGCAAAAAGTAAACCAATCAATAACTGTTAGGATCAGTGATCTAAGTTTGATTAATTAGAGAGGATTGCAGTGGAAATCGAACAATGAATTAGACAATTCGCAAGAACACAATTGATATTCGATGCAAAAGTAAACGGTTATAGAGAGAGAATTCTGCAGAAGGAATATTTCATTCAATGATTTCGTGGTGGCAAAAATGTCACACTTACAACAAGGTCAACATTCCTTATATAGGAGATGTGACGTCTGCTGATGTCACTTGATAGTGACATCTAACAGATTTATTCAAACTACTGAAACTATGTAAACTACTGAGAATGTTCTCAACTACTGATTACATATCAGTGAATACTAAGTACAAGAAACATAAAACTACTGAACTAAACAACTAAAACTATAACTACTGAAAAGTAAATTACAAGTACTGAAAGGAAACCATCACAACTATGAAGTTGATAACATCAGCTGTTGTGACAACTACTGATCACTTTAGTCTTCAGTCTTTGTCTTCAATCTTTGTTCTTCAGACTTTTACTTTCAGACTTTGTCTTTAGCTGATGACTTCAGACTTTATCTTCAGTAGTTTACTTCAGACTTTGTCTTCAGTAGTAGTTTTCAGTTCTTGTCTTCAGACTTTGTTCTTCAGTACTTTACTTCAGACTTTATCTTCAGTAGTAGTCTTCAGTTCTTGTCTTCAGACTTTGTAATCAGCTGATGTCTTCAGCTGTTGTGATCTTCTTCAGCAGTTGCAATGTCTGTGGACTTAGAGGTTTTTCTGATCAGGCTCATTGGTTCTTTTGGTCCAACAATAACAATCCAATCAAGGATCATGTGGTGTCCACTCCTCTTGTAAGTAACCCAGATTCCACATGTAAATCAAATGAATATGGTACTGCACAAAAGGAGGCCACTTCAAAGGCAAAAGGTAAAATGCCTTGTGTTAATCTGGAAAAAGATTTTGAGAAGGTGAATATAAAGTCAGGTTCAACCACAGTCAAATCTGAACCTAAAAAGACTAGTAATGTTAACCAATCATGGGTTTCATGTCAAAGTCCAGGTAAACAAAATGGAAAAGATGTTAAAAATGTTAAAACAATTAACTTTGTTAAAAAAAATAAAACATCTAACAAGAAGTGTGTCAACCCAAAAAGGTTAATGTCACACGTGTGTCACACACTCCTCCACACAAACAGTTAAATCAAAAAGTCAAAAGCAGATCATGCTACAACTGTGGAGAGTATGGACACATTGCGTCTAACTGTCCTTACTATCAGACACCAAAGAGGAAAGTTGAACTTCTGGACCTAAAACCTAGTTCTTCTAAGAGGAACTCAGTGACTCCACCTTGAAGGGCTAGTGAACCTAAAGTTCAACCCGTTAGTCAGTCGTCTGTTTATCACAAACAGGCCTTACACAAAGCTAGTTTATGAAAGAAAAATCAACCTCAATGTCTGATAATGAGAACAAGAAGACAACTGAGCTGCCCTCACCCTCTAAAGGTCAGTGGGTTGAATTATGATGTGTGATGCCTCTGGGAAACCCAAGCCAGTAAAGGCTTGGGTCCTTAACATGATCTAATGTTTTAAATTGAATGTGCAGGTTGTTCGCTATAGTGCTGAACCAACACGTGGATTGTTGATAGCGGAGCATCTAGGCACATGACTGGGAACATGGCACTCTTATCACATGTCAAACAAATAAAAGGAGGCCATGTTTCATTTGCTGGAAACAAAGGGGGGTATATCACAGCTCAAGGGGAAGTGGGAAATCAGAAAGTAAAGTTTGATAAGGTAAACTACGTTCAACAACTTCAAAATACTTACTTTCTGTATCCCAAATTTATGATAAAGGTTTAAAGTAGTATTTGATAACAAGAAGTGCTATGTCCTGAAAAAGGACTATGTGATCCCGGAGGACCAAGTCTTAATATCTGCCTCAAGATATAATGACCGTTATGTCTTGGATCTATCAAAGGCCTCCACAATGGATCATCAAGTTCTGCTTCTTGTCAAAAGCTACTGAGAAGGACTCCATCTCCTGGCATAGGAGAATGGGACACATTAAACCACGTAAGATGAATCACTTGATCCAGAATGATCTAGTAAGAGGATTTAACATCCAAAAATTCCAACTTCCGGATTTCTATGTGGCGTGCAAGAAAGGCAAACAGACGAAGAAGTCTCATAAAGAAAAGAAAGTTCATTCTATCGAACTTCCTCTTGAACTTCTTCACATGGATCTGTTTGGTCCAGTAAGTACAAGAAGCATTCCACGAAGAAGTAAGTAGTGTGCAGTAGTGTGATGTAATTCCTGAAGATGACCATGTGTAGTCCGATGCGTATAGTCCATTTTTTATTTTTTATTTTCTTTAGTTATCTAATTTATTTTAAGTAGTTAATTAAATTGATGTTATTTCTTTGCCTAGTAAAATCCAAAAAATGCAAATCGTTTACAGTTTTAGAATTTTAGGTGGAGAATAGACTTAGAAAGTAACATTATAAAAAAATGAGGGAGGAGGAGAGGTAAGCTTTAGATCGTATTTGTGATACCGATTCAATCTTAGGAAAATGATATTACACAGGAACAACCACTTGGGACTTTAAAAGTTTAAATTGAATAAGATGCGAAAATCAAAGTATAAGTCTTTGTAGTCTGAGCAATATAAAAGAAAAAATGATAGTAAAACTGGTAACTACCAAGGTAACATAAAGAAGTAGACCTAGAGGTTGCTAGACCACTGATGATATGTCGGTAGATTTAACACAATAGATGATTAGACCTTGTTGGTGATCTCAAGATTAAACTAAGTTGTTCAACAAGCTGTGGGTTATCATCTTATCTCTGGTTAACACAATCAACAAAATTCCAATAAGGGGTGACGAGCAGAATAAACGCCACAACTGTGTGCATATGACCAAAATATGAGCAAAAGCACGTGATGAAAAATGCAAAAGCAATCAAACTAATAACCTATGTTGTTGGTGAGATCTGTGCAAAAAGAATAAAATTGCTCAAACAAGAAGATAGGTTATGTGCCTCTCTGCTGTGCGGGACACTGACCTGAGGATAAGCATAACCTATATATTCTAGAATTCATTGTTGTTTGCCGCCTCTCTGATGTGCGGTGGCACTGACCTAAGGCTTGGCTTATCTTCGAAAGCTCTAAGAATAGTTCTTCTTGAATACTACCCTGAGACCGCTCAAAAATCTCCTGAGGAATGTTGATTACCAGATAAGTGTGGAATTCACAAATGCTTATTGAAATAATAAACCTTAAACTGTCACCAATCTGTGTCAAAGGTATATGTATGGATTTAGAGGACAAGTATACTAAAAATCATCATGGCTACAATTCTTGAAAGTCCAAATCAATGTGGGGATCTAATAGTACTAGTATGATTTCCTAAACTTGCTAACGACTCTAGATGAAAAAGAAGAACAAAGCATCAAAAGGTTTTGATATCATGTCCCGAATGATTTGACTTACCTCTATGATTCCAAATTGAATTGGTCCATTTATGGTCAAAATGAAATGAAGCTGCCTTTTCAGAAAATGATATGTTAGATTTCCATCTTAGGATTTATACCTCACTCAAAACAACAAAAAAAGTTTTAGTTTTGAATTTCAGTTTTAGTTCTTTTATTTTGTTTAAATTTCATCAATTTAGTTTGCTAACCATCGGACTATGCCATGGAACTCAATCGGGGATTTACTCACCTAAAAAGGTCACGTCTGAGGGACCACACAAGTTTTCAAATGTGAAATGAGTCACGTCTGAGGTGACAAAGTGTGTGTTTTGTTTAAAAGGATCACGACTGAGGTGATTAAAAGTTTTCAAAATTAAGATGATCACGTCTGAGATGATCGAATGCTCATAATGTTTAATCAAAAGATAAAAGTGTGGAATGGTCATAAAGTCAAAATCATGAGAATGATCCATTCGCACGACTGGACCATGAGTATGGACTAGTCGTACGATTGGAGGATACGAATGAGCCCAATCGCAGGATTTACCCACACGTATGGGACATACGTGTGATTGGACCATGAGCATGGATAAAATCACATGATTGGATGACTAAATGAGCCAATCGCATGGATGAAGGTGACCGAATGACACAGTCGCATGACTGAGTTCTAGTCGCACGACTGAAGGTGACCGACTGTGCTAGTTGCACGACTGATCTACAGTCGTACGAATCAACTATGCGACTGGGCTCAGTCGCACGACTGAAGGAAACCCTAGTAAATAGAGGGGTAGTCGGTCGTAGTCACTCATTACACCCAAATCACCCCTAAATCGCACGAAGCACCGTTACTCTGCCCAATTTTCATTTGATCATTCTAGACCTTGATTACTGCATACTAACGATTTGTGGTTACTATACAGGTAATGCGCGGTGCAATCCATGAAAATGTCCATCAATTCATGCCCAAAATCGACGGAATTGAACCCTAAAAGGAACCGAAACTTAGTTAACTAAAAAACTATTAAAACTAAGTCCATTGTGAAATTAAAGGTTAATAGGTGTTCTGTCGGTCAAATGCGAGCCTAATGAGCCAAACCATGACGTCTAACATTAAAATTTGCTCAATTTTGATTTTGAATTGACCAGTCAGTCTGTCATGCGAATGGACAACCTTATGAACTTCAGTCGCATGACTGAGCGGGGCAAATGGCTAAACCACACAACTGAACCATGCATATGCGTTCAGTCGCACGACTGGTGTAAACGCATGAGATAGCATATGTATGAGCCTAGTCATTTGTTCAGTCGTACGTATGAGGTCACTCGCATGACTAGATCTCAGTCACATAGCTCATTCACATGACTAGATCTTAGTTGCACAGTTTCATTCGCACGACAGAACAGAAAATTTCAAGTTCAAATGAATCAAATTATTACTCATTGAAGGACACTAACGTTTGTCTACATTGTGTAACAAATGGCTAGTCGTTGGACTATGAGCACCAGCACAACATCCGTGCTCATCTAGATCTGACCTAAAGGAATGCTGCAGACTTCTCTGGCATTATCACCTTTCTACGAAGATCAAGGATCTTCCGTGCCATCTCGACTCCGTGCACACCATACCGCTCGGTCCAACAGTCTTTCTGGGAAAGTGCAGTGGTAGACAGTTCCTCAGAGCCCCATCACATTAGGAGCTCGATTTTTGGAGAGGCTATTGAGATCACAGAGGATGATCTTTGGATTGTTCTAGAGTTTGGGGATGATGCTGACTGTCCTACTCGATTACACCCCCTTACTGTTCGAGGATGTTTCATGCGGGCTAAGTACTCTGGGGACATCAACGCAGGGGTGCTCAACAAGAGCAACCTGTGCCCCCAGTTCAAGTACCTCACCCATGTTCTACTGAAGTGCATAGCTTCTTGGAAGGGAGGGTTCGCCAAGCTCTCAGATTAGATTCAGAACGCTTATGCAGCGTTGGTGCTGAACCACCCGTTCAGCTTCTCTAAGATGATCTTTACCTATTGGTGGAGAACATTGAGGGGAAAGGGAAGGAGGGGTTCTGCATGTACCCTCGATTCATCCAGGTGATTATCAATCAGAAACTACCGTCACTGCCTACGGAAACGGAGGACGTTGTAGTACTTGAGGTGATGGATGACACCACACTGGGTCGTATGAAGGTTTACAGGGGGAAGCAGGTTAAGCCCCCTGTGAGGAGATTGTTCGGGCATCTGGCCCGGGAGGATTACGTGGTGCCAGCGAGGCGTAAATGGCGCCACGCAGACAGTGATTCTGATGTTGAGCAACTTGTGCTCCCTGACGAGGATTCCGACGATGATGATAACGGTGATGGTGGAGATGCAGGGCCCACTCAATTGAGGGCCCCCACTGCTGATATATCATCTCCAGCATCCACCCAAGGTGGGACAGAGGCAGTAGGTTTCCATCAGGACTTCTGACCTGATGAGGAGGAGGAGTCAGATGAGGAGCCGTTGACTCGAACAATAGGCAGCAAGGTGGTTGCCACCAAGCGAGGGATTAGGGCAGCTGGTGAACGCCCAGGAGGGTCTGGGGAGACTATGACTGATCCAACCTACACCCTAGATCAACCCAACGTCCCAGGGGGAGCATCCACCTCGAGGGGTTCGAGGAATAAACGGATGGCTCAGCCCCACGGGATGAAGAAGAAGAGGAGGAGGATGACGTTTATCACCACCACCACTACTACCACCACTTCCACCACTCCACCTACAACCACCACTACCACCACTCCACCTACTACCACCACTACCATCACTCCACCTGCCACCACCTCACACACCACTCCCACACCTACTCCGCCACTTACCCACATCCAATCCACCACCACTATAGCTTATCCACCACCACCTACATCTATACCACCCCCAATCTTCACCACTGCCACCACCACCACCACTAGCCACCAAGCTGGACCCTCATCCCACCCTACCTACCACACAGGATCATCTCTTCCCCCCATTGGGTAGAGGAACAACTGTCAGCACTCAACCGTATAGTTTTGAAGTTGTTAGCTGCTGATGAGGAAAAGTGCACAACTACATCAGCTTGTGGAGCTAAACGCGACCCAAGCATAGCATATCTCACAGCAAGCTGAGCAGATTGCCCAACTCCAGGAGCAAAACGTCAACTCATCAAAGAGGATAGAGTAGTTGGAGGCATCAAACAAGACCATCATGCTTAAGCTAAAGGCTCAAAGGATGAGCCACTAATGATCAGAGAAGGAGATGGAGATGATAGTGATGATGATGACAATGATGGTGATGATGAGATGATGGTGATGATCAAGGTGACGATATAGAGGGAGGTGATGATGTTGATGCTAGTGATGATGATGATGAAGGAGAAGGAGATACATCTGCTACGGGTGCCATATCAGCAAGTGAAAGGAGGACCAAGAAAGCTCAAGACACAGGTGCCTCTATATCAGCCTCGTCAGCAGACGAACACCTGATACAAGACAAGAGTAATGCATAGTTATTTATGTCATTTGAAATCATATGTATTTTAATATTGTATCAAACTAATGTACATAATGTTTATATTTTGTTAATGTGTTTCTGTTTTGATTACTTACTAATGTATGATGTGTTTTATATGTTTAAATCAAGCAAATCACACATCTCAGCAAGATGAATATGACGTTTCTCCCCTTCAGCAAATCAAGTCTCACCTCACATGATACTTGATCTGCAAGAGATAGTCGAGGTCTGTGAGTTACACTCTTGAATAAGGAGAAATAATCCACGACCTTACAAATAAGCAACTTGTTGAGATGTTCAGACTGAATCCCGACGAGATCGTGAAGAATGCTCCTACAGTGGACATTGACAGTGACGATGAGCTTAAGGATGTCGGTGAAATAGAGATTGAAGACGTCACCGCTCAACATTATCCAGAGTACGCTGACAAGGAGGGAAATGTAGTCCCCAATCTGGGTGACTCCCTTGTTAGTGATACTTTTGAAACTCTTGACAAGAGTCAGAAAAGAAGGAAGACAAAGCCCAAGCCTCGGACGTCAACGTCAATATCAGAAAGGCTTAATGTGCAGCGTGTTTTGCAAAAGTTAGAGCCTAGCGCAGTGCTCCAAAGTCAAATGTCTACACCAAACTCTATAAAGTGAAAAAGCATCACAAGGTGTCAGGCAAAATTATTGTGTGGCCTATTTTGAAGATCTTAACGTCTATGATGTTAAAAGAGAAAGGGATCGAGTACTTCAGATTCCCACACGATCTGAAGACTCTTTTAGGTTTTGAGCTTAACCAGTTAGCAAAATTGAAATTGCTATATGCTGACCCTCATAAGATGTCAGACTGGTTTGAAGCAGCTTTAAAGAGAGAGTACCACACCCGGTGGGTCAACTTCAAGCCTCAACAACCAACGAGGTATATCAAGAGACCTAAAGTGGATGCCATAACTGGGAAGCCTAAAATAGTGTTGAACAGGCGAGGCCGTCATATTGTTGAACAGAAATGGTAGTATGGAAACTATCAGGTTTGTGGCCCCATGTGGCTCACTAACTTGTGATCTGATGATGTTTACACCTTAAACAAGTGGCCACTATTCTATGACTCACAGGATATTGTACAAGCTCTCCAATTCCAGAATGTGATACAACTCTGCTTTTCTTTTGAAATACATGCAGGAGTCACAAGAGAGGAAAAGTACAAGAAGTATGAGGAGCTTATGAAGAATGTAAGACAGTAGATGAAACTAGGTCCAAGAGGGAGTTTGTAGATACATGTGTACCTAGTTTCTGAGTTTAATGTAAAATGTCATTATTGTCTTACACATATGTAATAGAATGGGTACTAAATGAAATACAATGTGTGGTTGTGCTTATAATGTTGAATATTTCATTGCTTAGTATGTAAACCGCTATTGAACTTACTACATAGGTTTGTGGTTGTTTGAATAAATCTGAGTCAAATAATGATTGTGAAACATTTTCAAACTTAATCATATGAAGTTCTCATGCTAATGGCCTATGCTAATGGACCATACGCATGAACAACTTCATGCTAATGAATTAGTCGCACGACTGAACCAGGAGACTGGATCAGTCGCATGAGTGTAATATGAGATTGATTCAGTCGCACGACTGAACACTCATTCGTGCGAATGGATCAACCGTATGATTCAATCGCACGACTAAACCATGCTAATGGTTCAGTCGCTCGAATGAGAAACCCTAACCTATAAATACCTCTTAAATCATGGAAAAACAAAACACTCGAATACCTACGTACTAAATCATACCCTAGCCATCCAGAGACCTCTAAGAACCTGTTCCAAGTTCATAGATCACACTAGATTGATTACCAATCGTTCTTAACATTTAGATTCAATCCACAATTGTTTCTACGTGCGTTCTCACTGATGGATCACCAATCAAAAAGGATTCCGCACTATTTGATTTGGTATACACGTATATCAGTTACTATTTCGTTCAGTACACGATCCTAACAATCATAAACTCGACCCAATGTCCATTTGAGGGTGAGGGCATATCATTCTTCTTCTTATCATTCTCATTATCAGACACTGGACTTGACTTTTCTTTCCATAAGCAGTTTTTGTAAGGCTTGTTTGTGATAAACAGATGACTGGGTAACGATTTGAACTTTAGGTTCATTACTTCTTTTTGGTGGAGTAAGAGAACTCATTTTCAAAGAAATTTGTTTAGTATCATAACGTTCAATTTTATTTAATGGTGTCCAATAGTAAGGACAATCAGAAGCGTGTATCCTCTCTTTCCACAATTGTAGCATGATCTACCTTCTACATGTTGGGAAAATTGTTTATGTGGGGTTGAGTGTGATACAGGTGCAGCACGAGTTTGGTTGGGTTTAATCACTTCTCGTTTAGATGTTTCTGCTTCTGTAACAAAATTCATTGTTTGAATATTTTTAACATCTCTAACTTTTAGCTTATTTAAACTTTGACGTGTAACACTAGTTTTTTAACTGGTTTTGCCATTTTGGGTTCTGAAGAAGACATGTGTGAACCTGACTTTACATTAACCTTTTCAAATTGCTCATCCAATTAACAATAGGCATCTTTCCTTTTGCTTTCGAAGTAGCCTCCTTCTGTTTAGTGACAGATTCCACCGGTTTACTCGTGGATCAGGGTCACTAAGCAGAGGAGTGGACACCACATGATCCTTTACTGGGTTGTTATTTACTGGTTGACATTTTGTATTTAACAGGATCTCATGTGGTGGTGGTACTACTTTGTAATCCACCCTTCCCTATTATTGCGTTCTTTCACTAAGTATTGAACTATGTGAGAAGAACTTGTCCAGCTATGCATTTTTGTTTTAATGAATTGACTTCGACTTCCAAAACTATTTTTTCTTTCTTTGTTTCTTCTAAAGAATTTAAATAGAACTTTATATCATTGGCTTGATTAAAAGCAACAACCTCGGTTTCTTTTAGTTTTTACCTAAAAGTTCTATTTTTTCTTTATAACTGCAGTCATTTTTTTTAAATCCGATTAGCTTCTGTGCATAGTTGTAAGTCATTTACTAAGCTATCATTGTGGTCTAATAACCTAGCAAATTTAAATCTATGCTTTCTCTAATTTGTTACATTCAATACAAGCATGATTTTCAAAGAGCTGGTCTTTTGTACTTACCTATGAAGACTCGGTTGAATCAGCCATTAATGCTGAGTTTGACTCTTCGGATGCTGGAGATTCTAAACTTGTCATTTTGAGTTCTTCATCAATCAGGTGATTGACCACATTCACAGCTTCTTCATTATTTGATGTTATTTGTTCAACTGTGATATCACCTTCACTTGTAGAGTCATCATCCAAACCCTCGACATGGGCAATGTTCGATTCACCCGGAGACACAAAACTGACGTCCAATTATGTCCTTCGTCACCTTGTGCAGTCAAGGCCTTTGTCTCTTTACTTGATGAAGTAGACCCGCTCCTGTCTTTGTCCTGACGGTTGAAGGTTGAGGATGGATTTTCGTTACCTGTCTTCTTGGGCTTTACACATTCAAGTTTGAAATGCCCCTTTTCTCCACAATTAAAGCAGGTAACTTTGGTTTTGTTGAAACCAAAGATTGTGTCTTTTGTGGCTACCAAGTTTGGTCCTGTTTTTTCACAAACTTTTTCGCCCTTCTGACAGCACTAGCCAAAGCCCACATTATATCCATTCTCTCTAGTTCATTCTCGTCCACCTGCTCGTAATCTTCATCTGCCAGATGGCAATTTCCAATCTTCCCTGCAACTAGACCATCATAGGAATGAACAACAGCTGCTAGAGAATTCATGTGCTCCTTTGCTACTTCCACAGTGATATTACCAAGATTCTCGGTCTTTAACTTTGTAGTGTTGGCTTCAGGCACTATATATTGGGTAGAGGATGACCCTGATGTTTCTGGTCCTGAAGCGGTGGTTTGGGAAGGAGCTGCTGAACTAGATACAAAGGCAGTTTGAAGTGGTGCTCCTACACTGGTTGGGTTGGGAGATGAGTTATATAGTGAAGGATTCTGGTCGTAGGATCCCTCTGTGACCTGTACTTCATCCTCAGTTCCTCCGCCCTCAATTTCAGGATGAAGTCGTTTATGTCTAATTTTGCTAGTATATTGTTCTATCCCAAGTTAGACACAAACGAGTCCCACTTCTCTGGCAAACCATCGGCAAAGCTTGACACTTTGTCTTCCATAGACGTTGTAACCCCATGAGTGTGCAGCTCACTCATCAGATGGTAGAATCTGTTGATTATGTCATCCAAGCTTTCTTTCCCTATTGAAGAGAAATTATCAAACTCCTTTCTGACAACCTTTGCCTTTAATGCCTTTAATGTTGCATTCCCGTCATATCTTTTCTCCAAGGCCTCCAATAACTTCTTAGCCTGTTTATTCTCAGAAAACTAATGAAAAATATCTTTTGGTATTGACTGAGTCAACAGGACATAGACCTTCTTTTCAGCATTGTACTTCGCTTTCTGGCTATCAGTCATACCTTCCAACGTTAACTTAACACCATCAGCCCTGACTGGCACACTATAACCAATCTCAATTGATTCCCAAAGATTGGGATCAGCTCTGTTTAAATAGATCTCGAATCGCTGCTACCATTATGGGTAATCATCTAACGTTATAAGTTTAGGTGGTTTATTGTGATTCCCAAATTCATTTTCTAGAAGCAAAAGGTTCTGGATACAAAAATCCCTTCTGGCAGTAAAAAAAGAATACTGATCTTCCATGTCTTTAGACTTTGAATTTTTGAACTTTAAACTTGTGCGAATGGACAAATACGAATGAGTCAAATGTGCGATTGAAGAAATGCGGATGAGTCAATCGTGCGATTGGAAAAATGCGGATGAGTCAATCGTGCGATTGGACAAATGCGGATGGCCAATGCAGATGAGCAGTCGTGCGAATGAAGGGTGCGAATGGAGTGTGTGAATGAATTCAATCGTGCGATTGGATTCAGTCGTACGTATAGAGTGTGCGAATGGAGACGAGCGAATGGGATGATTCAGTCATACGAATGAGTGAGAAACTGAGTTCAATCATGCGTAAGGAGTGTGCGATTGAATTAAGTTATGTGATTGGGCCAATCGTGCGACTGAAGGCTATTGTTTTTGTAAAATCGAAGGTTTTTAATGCTTTGACCCAAAAACATGAATTTTCAAGAACCCTAATCTGTCGTATGCAAAAAAACGTAAACTTTGAGACCTGAGACGTCGAAAACACTGTTTTACTAAAAAAGGTGACTCTTTTGAAGGAAAAACGTGATTTTTGCACCAAAACTAATCTAATCACATGCAAAATCAAGAGCCAAAGCACTAATACCACTTGTTAGGACCGTATACCTACGGAATACTAACTGATAATGCATGAAACCAGATCAAATAGTGCGGAATCCTATTTGATTGGCGATCCAATCAGTGAGAACGCAGTCCGAATCAATCTAACGAGTAAAGAAACGTTAAGAACTATTAGAACAAGATCAAATGCGAACTATGAACTTGGAACAAGCATGCTGGAGTCTCTGGACGGCTAGGGTACGAGTATGTGTTCAAGTGTTTCGAATTCTCTTCAATTGTTCTAAATTATCATGTTTTTTCACGAATTAGGTGGTATTTATAGGTTAGGGTTTTTCAATCGTACGACTGAACCATTAGCATGGTTCAGCTGTGCGACTGAATCATGCGATTGATCCATACGCACGACTGAAGGTTCAGTCATGCAACTGTGTCAATCTTATGTCTTAATCGTGCGACTGATCCAGTCTCCTGGTTCAGTCGTGCGACTGGTCCATTAGCATGAAGTATTCATGCGTATGGTCCATTAGCATGGTCCATTCACATGAAGACTTCATACGATTAAGTTTGAACACGTTTCTCAATCATTATTGACTAAGAACTATGCATAACAATCTCAAACCTATATAGTTAGTTCAACATACTTTATCACACAATAAACAATGAAACATTAAACATTATAAGCATCAATCACATATTGTATTTAATTCAAATCATTCATTACATATGTGTAAGACATGACAGACATTTACATTAAGCTCCTAAACTAGGTGCATATGTATCAACAACATGGTGTTGGACCACGTGTCACGAGAAGCATGGCTAGGGCTGCTAAAATGGCACTCAAAGAGCCCGAGATCTCTCACCTGGAAGGTGGCGATGATAGTGCTAGTCTGAGGACCACACTGAAAGAGGTTGTTGTTGAGGGAGTTCAACAGGTTATGCTGACGATTCTGCCGTCTATGGTGACTGAAGTAACTAGGGCGGTGAAGGAGACGACCGTGATAGAGGTGAACAAGAAAGGTAGTGGCGACAAGAATTGGAATGGAATGCAGGCTAAACGTAGGGGTTACACTCCAAGCAACAAGGTTGCCAAGACGGATGACCGGCGTGTAACTTCATCCGGTGTGGAGAAGAGGAAGTGTGGTAAGTGTGTTAAATGGCATACTGAGAGTGTAGGTAGGGATCAAACATCTACTTCAAGTGCGGGAAGCCTGGCCATGTGGCGAGGGAATGCGGGGTTGTAAGGTGTTACAACTGTGGAGAGAATGGTCATATAAGCAGGGACTGCAAGAAGCCAAGGGTAGAGAGTTCTGGAGCAAGGAAGATGACCACAACTAAAGGGTAGTGGGCAAGCACTGGGTCTTCACGATGATGTAGGAGGAGGCTAGGACGGACCCCGATGTCATGTCAGGTATGTATCTAGTAACCAAACTCTGGCTCTTGAGTTGTTTGATTCTGGTGCTGGTAGGAGTTTTATTTCTGTTGCCTTTTGTGCTAAGTTGCCCATTAGGAGTAGAAGTATTGATGAGCTCTTCGATGTAAAAACTACCGTAGGTAAGGCTACCAGGATTTTTTGAGCAAATAGAAGGTTGTGATATAGAATTAGAAGGTCACAAGTTTCTTGTTTGACCACTCATGATGACTTTAGGCGGGTGTAGTCCTGGGGATGGATTGGTTAGCCGACTACAAGGCGAACATTGTGTGTTGCAAGAAGATAATTCGATTGACAGTGCCTGATGAGAGTATGGTGACAGTTTATGGTGATCGAGTCACGACAATTCCGAAGGTGATTTCGATGGTGGTGGCAGGAAATGCATGAGGTGAAGGTGTAGTGCCTACTTGGCCTACGTGAAGGATGTGTATACGCCAACACCACAACGGACTGACGTATCGGTTGTGTTTAACTTTCTGGACGTGTTTTCCGAAGACTTACCAGGAGTGCCACCAGACCGCGGGATTGAGTTCTAGATTGACTTGATACCGGGTGCCCAACCTATTGCTAAGGCATCATGTCGGTTGGCTCCAACTGAGATGAAGGAACTGATGGAGCAACTACAGGAGTTGTTTGATAAAGGGTTCATTAGACCGAGTATCTCTCCTTGGGGTGCTATGGTCTTATTTGTGAAGAAGAAAGACGGTAGTATGAGAATGTGTATAGACTATCGTGAGCTGAACAAGTTAACGGTGAAGAATCGGTACCCGTTACCGAGAATTGATGGTCTGTTTGATCAGCTTCGGGGTGCCAGTTGGTTCTCGAGGATAGACCTTCGATCTGGTTACCATCAGCTGAAGGTTAAGGAGCAAGATATTCGTAAAATAGCTTCTCGCACACGTTATGGACACTACAAGTTTCTCGTTATGTCTTTTGGCTTGACCAACGCGCCAGTTGCTTTTATGGACTTGATGAATCGAGTGTGTCGGCCAATGTCGGATAATCAATGATTGTGTTTATTGATGATATCCTGATTTTTTCAAAGAGCGAGTAAGAGCATGCCGGGCACATTCAGGAGGTGAGGAGACGTCGAGAAGGGAGAAGTTTTATGCCAAATTCTCAAAGTGCGTGTTCTGGTTGCGCGAGGTTCCGTCTTTAGGTCATGTGGTAAATCTCGAGGGGATAATGGTGGACCCGACAAAGATGGAGGCAGTAATGAAATGGAAGTCACCAAAGACGCCATCCGAGATTCATAGTTTCTTGGGTTTGGCGGGCTACTATAGAAGATCCATTCAAGAATTCTCTAAGATAGCTTCTCCATTGACTAAGTTGACCCGTAAGGAAGTAAAGTTTGTATGGGGTCAAGCTCAGGTGAGGATGAAGCATTAGAAGCCGTATGGAAAATCTAACCTTTGGATATACCAGAGTGGAAGTGGGAACATATCATCATGGACTTCATTACAAAGCTGCCGCGTACCGCGCGAGGATGTGATGCCATATGGGTGATAGTTGATCGTTTGACGAAGAGTGCTCACTTCCTACCGATTCGCGAGACATATTCATCCGAGAGGTTAGCGGATCTATTCTTCAAGGAGATAGTAACTCGTCATGGTGTGCCGGTGTCTATTGTGTCTTATCGTGACACTCGGTTTACATCCAAATTTTGAAAAAAATTCCACAATGCGATGGCGACGAGGTTACACATTAGCACGGCTTATCACCCCCAGACAGATGGTCAGTCGGAAAGGACCATTTAGATGCTGGAAGATATGCTTCGAACGTGTGTCATAGATTTTGGAGGAAGTTGGGATGACCACTTACCATTAGCTGAGTTCTCATATAACAATAGTTATCATGCCAGCACTAGTATGCCTCCTTATGAGATGCTATATGGTAGGAGATGTAGAACACCCGTCTGTTGGGGGATATTGGTCAGAAAGAGTTAGGGAGCGTCGAGGTGATCGAGGCTACGACTGAGAAGCTTGAAAAGATTAAAGCCTTCATGAAGGCACCCAAGGATAGACAGAAGTCGTATGCTGATAAACGACCCAGACCGATTGAGTTTCAGGTGGGTGACCGGGTTATGTTGAAGGTCTCACCTTGGAAGGTATCATTCGGTTTCGAAAGCGGGGCAAGTTGAGCCCGAGATACATATACATAGGTTCTTTCTGAATCATTGCTAGAGCAGGAGAGGTGGCCTATAGATTGGAGCTACCAAATGAGTACAGTGGAATTCATCCGACATTCCATGTATCTCATCTTAGAAAATGTTTAGCAGACAAGGATATGGTTGTACCACTGAAGGATATCGAGGTGGATGAATGGCTCAATTACATGGAGCAACCAGTGGCGATTATTATTATTATTATTATATTATTATTATTATTATTATTATTATTATTATTATTATTATTATTATTATTATATTATTATTATTATTATATTATTATTATTATTATTATTATTATTATTGTTATTATTGTTGTTATTATTGTTTTTATTATTGTGTAACACCCGGTTATTTTTAACAGACAAGAAATAAAGAATAAAAGAAAGAAAGCAATTAAGTTCAAGTGGAGGGACTAAAAGTGTAAAAAGGACAAAAATCTTTGAAAAGTTGGTTATAAGGTGGGCATGGCCGCCCACCCTCACTTCACATCAACATCTTCTTCGGCTTTAGAGAGAGAAAGATAAGAGGAGAGCAGAAACTCTTGGCTTATAGAAGAAAAAGAGGTGAACGAATTCAAGGTAAGAATTCATGGTTTTTGCATGTTTATGACGGGTTTTATCCGGTTATGTGTTTATGTGCTTATGGGTTGTGTTTGTGCTTGGGTGTGTGTGTTTTTGGATGTTGTTTCTAGGTGTTTTGAACTCATAGCAAGCGGGTAAAAAGGAAGAACACCCAAGTTGCACCAGGTGAGTTCTAGACCTCGGTTTTTACTTGTTTTCAAACATCTTTGGGGCTGAGAATGTATTTAAATGATTTTCCAATGTTTGAGTATGTATGCCCGTATGTATTGTGCATGATTGAATGTGATTCTTGAATGCTCATAGGTTGTTCATGTTTAAAATAGCCACATTAAGCTTTGAACAGATGGATTTGATAATTGGGTTGAAAACATACTGGAAACATGTTGAACAGAAGGTCCATGCGCCTAGAAATGTTAGCCGGACGACTAAGTGTAGGGCCATGCGCCCCAATAGTGCCCATGCGCCCAAGTGGCTCATGCGCCTAAGTGTCCATGCGTTCGAATTACTCATGCGTCTAAGTGTTCATACGCACAAATAGTGCCCATGCGCCTGAATAGTTCATGCGCCTAAAGTGAAAATGCTTAAGCGTTGGCTGATGCGCCTACATAGTGATGAAACGCCCGAACAGGGCTCATGCGCCCAAATAGTTCCCATGCGCCTAAGCACTTAGAAATTTTTATAGAATTTTCTGGGAGTCTGTGCTTTAGGGTTTTGACCGAGGTTGACTAAGGGCTTATTAATGATGATGTTTCATGCATGATATGATTACTTATGATTGTTCATTATTATTGTTATTGCTATTATTATTATTACTTATTGTATATGACTTTACGTGGGTATGTTATTATCGTAACGTAAAGTATATCGTAATAATAAGGTGAAAGATCAATAAAGAAAAGAAGAGGAACATTAATGTAAATGTTAACAAGTCTTGCAAGCTTACAGGAGGTACATGACCATGTTATCGTTAGCTCAACTGTGTTGCGGGTTAGCTACCCTATTATGCACACAGGTTCCATCAATTGAGATTGGCAGGACCTTTGTAGCGTGTCCTGGGTGATTGGGTTGGCCTTGTACACAGTACATAGAGCCCTTTCGAGGGATACAGTTGACCCTTTCGGGGGATATAGTTGACCCTTTCAGGGGATATAGTTGACCCTTTCAAGGGATACAGTTGACCCTTTCGAGGGATATAGATGGCCCATCACCCGTTTTCCATCGCGCATATAGTTGGGGTATTGCTCACTGGTCCATACAGAAAGTGAAACATAACGATAAAAGTTTACAGAACAGACAAGGCATACAGTAAAGAGAACGAACAATATTTGTTCATATAGTTGATGCGTGCTCGCATATACAGTACAAAGTTATATTTTACAGAAAAGAGTATTTTCTTATACAACATATAGAAAGTATTTTATTACTTATAAAACTAGAGCTCACTCAGCAACGCTGACTTTTATACATTTTCAGTTGGCAGGTAATTATTGTTGAGGATGGCACGAGGGTGAAGCTACTCGGCAAGGAAAGTCTAACATCCATTGGTACTCTGTGTTGTTGTTGTTTTGTAATGCATATAAACAAGTCTTTTGTAAACAGTCAATGATGATGTATTGCTTAACAACAGTGTTTTAAATGAAGTGAATGGCTTTTGACAAATTATTTTCGCTGCTTAAGCTTGTTTAATTATAATGTTTAATGTTTTAATTGCTATGATTGACCAACTCTGAGGTTTTCGGGAACGGGGCCTTAAAGTTGGTATCAGAGCCGAAGTTTAAGAGAAGTGGGTTAAAATAAACTTTTAAAACCAAAACTTAACTGAAAATGGGACAAATGGAGGGATGTCAGCCCGAGTAGCTACGTGCCATCAGGTATGTCTTTTCTTAATGTTAACTGGTATTATGTGCGCATGCTATTTGACTATGTGCTCTTAGTAGATTTAGATACTGATTAAGTCAGGATAGGAGATGCTTGGGGTGTGAAGAGTAAAGTAAGTGGCTAATCACAACTGGCCACTGTAATTAGGGACTTACTATACTTGACATAAACTTTGTATTACCTTGAATGACCGTGTTAGTGTTTGAATCGTACAATGTGCTTATAGAGGATGGCTGGCGGTAGATCTTCAAAGGCCTCTCGCGGTGGAGGTCACGGTGCTGCTCCGTGACCCAAGAGAGGGAGACCTAGAGTTGAGAAAGTGGTTCATGAAGAACCAGAGACCCCTCATTCAGAGGGTGGCGATGAGAGCGCCAATCTGAGGACCTCAGTAAAGGAGGCTGTGGTGGAAGAGGTTCACCAGGTCAGGCAGACGATTCTACCGTCTGTGGTGACCGAAGTGATCAAGGCAGTTAGAGAGGGAGAAAGAAAGGAAAGAAACAGGTCCTCGGGAGGACGGGATCAACCAGAGCTAGAAACGGTTCTCTCTGATGATGAGGAGGAGGACGAAGAGGAGCTTGCACCGGAGGCGACTCAGGTTGTAACTATGTGGCGTTTATGAGATGCAAGCCCCCTACTTTCAATGGAAACGGCACTGCAGCAGCTGCTCACCAGTGGTAAGGGAGATGGAGGCTGTCCTCGATATTAGTGAGTGCCGTGAGGATCAGAAGGTGAAATTCGCTACCCACTCCTATGTGGACTCGGCTTTGTGCTGGTGGGACAACATTGTCCAAGCCGAGGGTAGCAGGGCCATTGGAAGAATGAGATGGCCTGAACTGAAGAAGCTAGTGATCGAGGAATTCTGTCCTCACAGAGAGATAGACAAGGTAGAAAGAGACTTCTTGTAGCTGGAGGCGGAACGATGGCACACCAGCAGTACACCACCAAATTCAATGAAATGGCACGGTTGGTGCCCGATCAAGTGACACCATTGTCATCAAAGATTAAAAGATACATCCAGGGGCTGCCGGCGGATATCCGTAGGCATATGACTGTCGCCCGACTGAGCATTTTCAGGTCTGCAGTTGACTTGGCTGGTAGATTATACGATGAGCGCGAGGTGTGGTGGTTGAGGTGGATAAGAAGGATGGTGGTAGTCAAGACTGGAATGGGAAATGGTTTGGACGTGGTAGAACTTCTCCAAACAAGAAGGTGGAAAGGTGGGTGATCGACGTGTGGTCATATCTGGATCAGGGCTGAGGAGGTGTGACAAATGTGGAAGGGAGCATACTGGTGAGTGCAGATGGGGATGAACGTATGCTTCAGGTGTGGTTAGCCTGGCCACATCGCTAGAGACTGTAAGAAGCTGAGGGCAGAGAGCTCTGGGGTAGAGAAGAAGCCAGAGGAAGGAGGGCAGAGGGTAGGTGCTAGAGCTTACACCATGACCCGAGAGGAAGCCAGAGCTGATCCTGATGTTATGTCAGGTATGTTTTTGGTAAACCAAACTTGTGCCTCTATATTGTTTGATTCTGGTGCTAGTAGAAGTTTTATTTCTACTACCTTCTGTGCTAAGTTGTCTGTTATCAGTAGAAAGGTCAGTGTACCATTCGATGTAGAAACTGCTATTGGTAAGTCCACTAGAATTACTGATGTGATAGAGGACTATGCCATAGAACTAGAAGGTCATAGGTTTGCTGCTAGGTTACACATGATACCCCTAGGTGGATTTGATGTAGTACTACGGATGGACTGGTTAGCAACCTATGAAGCAAACATCATGTGTCACAAGAAGATGATTCGACTAGTTGCATCTGATGGGAGTTTGGTTACGATTTATAGAGATCGCGTCACGACGATTCCGAAAGTGATTTCGATGGCGGTGGCGGGAAAGTGCATGAGGCGTGGATGTAGTGCCTACTTGGCCTACATAAAGGATGCGAACGCGCCAACACCGCAACTATCTGATGTACCAGTTGTGTGTGACTTTCCGGACATATTCCCGAAAGACTTACCTGGCGTGCCACCGGATCGCGAGATTGAGTTCCAAATTGACTTGATACCTGGTGCTCAACCCATTGCCAAAGCACCATATCATTAGCTCCCACAGAAATGAAAGAACTCATGGAACAGTTGCAAGAGCTACTCGATAAGGGGTTCATTAGACCAAGTATCTCTCCCTGGGGTGCTCCGGTCCTGTTTGTGAAGAAGAGAGACGGTAGTATGAGGATGTGTATTGACTACCAAGAGCTGAACAAGTTAACGGTGAAGAACCGATACCCCCTACCAAGAATAGATGATCTGTTTGATCAGATCCAAGGTGCTAGTTGGTTTTCAAGGATAGATCGTCGATCTGGTTACCATCAGCTAAAGGTGAAGGAGCAGGATATCCCTAAAACAGCTTTTCGCACGCGCTACGGTCACTATGAATTCCTTGTTATGTCGTTTGGTCTGACCAATGCGCCAGCTACTTTTATGGACTTGATGAATCGAGTGTGTCGGCCAATGTTAGATAAATCAGTGATTGTGTTTATTGATGATATCCTGATTTATTCAAAGAGCAAGGAGGAACATGCCGATCATATTCAGGAGGTGTTAGAGACCTTAAGAAGGGATAATTTGTATGCCAAATTCTCCAAATGCGTGTTCTGGTTACACGAAGTTCAATTCTTGGGTCACGTGATAAACCCAGAGGGGATTATGGTAGACCCTGCTAAGGTGGAGGCTGTGATGCAATGGAAGTCTCCAAGGACGCCATCCGAGATTCATAGTTTCTTGGGGTTGGAGGGTTATTATCGAAGGTTCATTCAGGACTTTTCCAAGATCGCTTCTCCACTGACCAAGTTGACCCAAAGGATGTAAAGTTTACATGGGGTCAAGCTCAAGAACAAGCGTTCGAGGAGTTAAAGGTAAGGTTGACTCAAGCTCCTGTCTTGTCATTACCCGAAGGAAGCGAGAATTTGGTAGTATACTCAGATGCTTCTTACTCGGGGTTGGGGTGTGTATTAATACACAGAGGGAAGGTTATAGCCTATGCATCCCGACAGTTGAAAGTTCATGAGGTCAACTACCCTACTCATGACTTGGAGCTAGCGGCCGTGGTCTTTGCACTAAAGATTTGGAGGCACTATCTGTACGGGACGAAGTGCACCAGTTTCACGGACCACAAGAGCTTGAAGTACTTCTTTGAGCAAAAAGATCTGAACATGAGGCAGAGGCGATGGTTGGAGCTTATAAAGGATTATGATTGCGAGATCCATTACCATCCGGGCAAAGCCAATATGGTGGTCGATGCTCTTAGCCGGAATGAGAGGCCTGAGCCGATTCGGGTGAAAACATAACAACTAATCATGACCTCTGATGTAATGAAGCAAGTCAAGGAGTTTCAGGATGAGGCATTAAAAGAATTTCATCTAAACTCTGAAAGAATGAGAGGTCTGGTTGGGGAATTGAGTGAAAACACACTTGGTGTTAAAACTCGATTTGGACGGGTGTGGATTCCTCGTTTCGGGGATCTACGTGTGAGGATTATGGATGAAGCTCACAAGACTCGATACTCCATTTATCCTGGTGCCACAAAGATGTATCAAGACATGAAGAAAGATTATTGGTGGCCGGGTATGAAACGTGACGTGGCGGAGTATGTGAGTAAGTTCCTTACTTGCTTGCAAGTGAAGGCGGAACATCAGAAGCCGTATGGGAAGATCCAACCTTTGGATATACCGGAATGGAAGTGGGAGCACATCACCATGGATTTCATTACAAAGCTACCACATACTCTGAAGGGGTACGATGCCATATGGGTGATTGTTGACCGCTTGACGAAGAGTGCTCACTTCCTACCGATCCGTGAGACATATTCATCTGGGAGGTTGGTTTACTTGTTCATCAAGGAGATTGTAACTCGTCATGGTGTGCCGGTGTCCATTGTGTCTGATCGTGACACCCGGTTTACGTCTAAATTCTAGAAGAAATTCCACGATGCCATGGGGACGAGGTTACATATTACCACAGCTTATCATCCCCAAACTGATGGTCAGTCAGAAAGGACCATTCAGACGTTGGAGGACATGCTTCAGGCATGTGTAATCGATTTTGGTGGAAGTTAGGACGACCACTTACCGTTAGCCGAATTCTCATACAACAACAGCTATCATGCCAGTATTGGTATGCCACCATATGAGATGCTATATGGTAGGAGATGTAGAACACCCGTTTGTTAGGGTGACATTGGTCTGAAAGAGTTGGGAAGCGTCAAGGTAATCGAGGCTACGACTATGAAGCTTGAAAAGATTAAAGCCTTCATGAAGACAGCCAAAGATAGACAGAAGTCGTATGCCAATAAACGACGTAGACCAATTGAATTCCAGGTGGGTGACCGGATTATGTTAAAGGTCTCACCTTGGAAGGGTATTATCAGATTCAGGAAGCGGGGAAAGTTGAGCCCAAGATATATAGGCCCTTTCCGAATCATTACTCGAGTAGGAGAGGTGGCCTATAGATTGGAGTTGCCAGATGAGTTAAGTGGAATTCACCCGACATTCCATGTATCTCATTTGAGGAAGTGTTTAGCTGATGAAGACATGATTGTTCCATTGGAGGATATTGAAGTTGATGAAAAGCTCAATTATGTGGAGCAACCAGTGGCAATCATCGATCGTAAAGAGAAGAGGCTGAGAAATAAAGTGGTTCCTCTTGTGCGTGTACAGTGGAAGCACAGGAAGGGATCCGAATCTACGTGGGAAACTGAGGAGGAGATGAGGCAGCATTATCCTCGTCTCTTTGAGGAATAAGAGGTTTCGGGGACGAAACCTATATAAGGAGGGTGGACTTGTAACACCCGGTTATTTTTAAAAGACAAGAAATAAAGAATAAAAGAAAGAAAGCAATTAAGTCCAAGTGGAGGGACTAAAAATGTAAAAAGGACAAAAATCTTTGAAAAGTTGGTGTAAAGGTGGGCATGGCCGCCCACCCTCACTTCACATCAACATCTTCTTTGGCTTTAGAGAGAGAAAGACAAGAGGAGAGCAGAAACTCTCGGCTTGTAGAAGAAAAAGAAGTGAACGAATTCAAGGTAAGAATTCATGGTTTTTGCATGTTTATGACGGGTTTTATCCTGGTTATGTGTTTATGTGCTTATGGGTTGTGTTTGTGCTCGGGTGTGTGTGTTTTTGGATGTTGTTTCTAAGTGTTTTGAACTCATAGCAAGCGGGTAAAAAGGAAGAACACCCAAGTTGCACCAGGTGAGTTCTAGACCTCGGTTTTTACTTGTTTTCAAACATCTTTGGGGCTGAAAATGTATTTAAATGATTTTCCAATGTTTGAGTATGTATGCCCGTATGTATTTTGCATGATTGAATGTGATTCTTGAATGCTCATAGGTTTTTCATGTTTAGAATAGCCACATTAAGCTTTGAACAGATGGATATACTGGAAACATGTTGAACAGAAGGTCCATGCGCCTAGAAATGTTAGCTAGATGACTAAGTGTAGGGCCATGCGCCCAAGTGGCTCATGCGCCTAAGTGTCCATGCATCCGAAGTACTCATGCGTGTAAGTGTTAATACGCACAAATAGTGCCCATGCGCCTGAATAGTTCATGCGCCTAAAGTGAAAATGCTTAAGCATTGGCTGATGCGCCAACATAGTGATGAAACGCCCGAACAGGGCTCATGCGCCCAAATAGTTCCCATGCGCCTAAGCACTTAGAAATTTTTATAAGAATTTTCTGGGAGTCTGTGCTTTAGGCTTTTGACTGAGGTTGACTAAGGGCTTATTAATGATGATGTTTCATGCATGATATGATTACGGACGATTGTTCCTTTTTATTGTTATTGCTATTATTATTATTACTTATAGTATGTGACTTTACGTGGTATGTTATTATCGTAACGTAAAGTACATCGTAATAATAAGGTGAAAGAGCAATAAACAAAAAGAAGAGGAACATTAATGAAAATGTTAACAAGTCTTGCAAGCTTACAGGAGGTACACGACCATGTTGTCGTTAGCTCAACTGTGCTGCGGGTTAGCTACCCTATTATGCACACAGGGTTAATCAATTGAGATTGGCAGGACCTTTGTAGCGTGCCCTGGGTGATTGGGTTGGCCTTGTACACAGTACACAGAGCCCTTTCGAGGGATATAGTTGACCCTTTCGGGGGATATAGTTGACCCTTTCGGGTGATATAGTTGACCCTTTCGAGGGATACAGTTGACCCTTTCGAGGGATATGGATGGCCCATCACCCGTTTTCCATCGCGCATATAGTTGGGGTATTGCTCACTGGTCCATACAAAAAGTGAAACATAATGATAAAAGTTTACAGAACAGACAAGGCATACAGTAAAGAGAACGAACAATATTTGTTCATATAGTTGATGCGTGCTCGCATATACAGTACAGAGTTGTATTTTACAGAAAAGAGTATTTTCTTATACAATATATAGAAAGTATTTTAGTACTTATAAAACTAGAGCTCACTCAGCAATGCTGACTTTTATACATTTTCAGTTGGCAGGTAATTATTGCTGAGGATGGCACGAGGGTGAAGCTACTCGGCAGGGAAAGTCTAACATCCATTCGTACTTTGTGTTGTTGTTGTTTTGTAATGCATATAAACAAGTCTTTTGTAAACAGTCAATGATGATGTATTGCTTAACAACAGTGTTTTAAATGAAGTGAATGGCTTTTGACAAATTATTTCCGCTGCCTAAGCTTGTTAATTGTAATGTTTAATGTTTTAATTGCTATGATTGACCAACTTTGAGGTTTCCAGGAACAGGGCCTTACATATTGTTGTTATTATTGTTGTTATTATTGTTGTTATTGTGTTGTTATTGTTGTTGTTATTGTTGTTGTTATTGTTGTTCTTATTGTTGTTGTTATTGTTGTTGTTATTGTTGTTGTTATTGTTGTTGTTATTGTTGTTGTTATTGTTGTTGTTATTCTTCTTACTATTGTTGTTGTTATTGTTGTTGTTAGTGTTGTTGTTATTGTTGTTGTTATTGTTGTTGTTATTGTTCTTGTTATTGTTCTTCTTATTGTTGTTGTTATTGTTGTTGTTATTGTTGTTGTTATTGTTGTTGTTATTGTTATTGTTATTGTTGTTGTTATTGTTGTTGTTATTGTTGTTGTTATTTTTGTTGTTATTGTTGTTGTTATTGTTGTTGTTATTGTTGTTGTTATTGTTGTTGTTATTGTTGTTGTTATTGTTGTTGTTATTCTTGTTACTATTGTTGTTACTATTGTTGTTACTATTGTTGTTACTATTGTTGTTACTATTTTTGATACTATTGTTGTTACTATTGTTGTTACTATTGTGGTTGTTATTGTTATTGTTATTGTTGTTGTTATTGTTGTTGTATTGTTGTTGTTATTTTGTTACTATTGTTGTTACTATTGTTGTTACTATTGGTGTTACTATTATTGTTGTCACTGTTGTTGTTATTGTTGTTGTTATTGTTGTTATATTGTTGTTATTATTGTTATTATTGTTGTTATTGTTATTGTTGTTGTAATTGTTGTTGTTATTGTTGTTACTATTGTTGTTACTATTGTTGTTACTATGTTGTTACTATTATTGTTGTCACTGTTGTTGTTATTGTTGTTGTGATTGTTGTTATGATTTTTGTTGTTATTGTTGTTGTTATTGTTGTTGTTATTATTGTTGTTATTGTTGTTGTTATTGTTGTTGTTATTGTTGTTGTTATTGTTGTTGTTATTGTTGTTGTTATTGATGTTGTTATTGTTGTTGCTATTGTTGTTGCTATTGTTGTTGTTATTGTTGTTGTTATTGTTGTTGTTATTGTTATTGTTATTGTTGTTGTTATTGTTGTTGTTATTGTTGTTGTTATTGTTGTTGTTATTGTTGTTGTTATTGTTGTTGTTATGTTGTTGTTATTTTGTTACTATTGTTGTTACTATTGTTGTTACTATTGTTGTTACTATTGTTGTTACTATTGTTGTTACTATTGTTGTTACTATTGTTGTTACTATTGTGGTTGTTATTGTTATTGTTATTGTTGTTGTTATTGTTGTTGTTATTGTTGTTGTTATTTTGTTACTATTGTTGTTACTATTGTTTTTACTATTGTTGTTACTATTATTGTTGTCACTGTTGTTGTTGTTGTTGTTGTTATTGTTGTTGTTATTGTTGTTGTATTGTTATTGTTGTTGTTATTATTGTTGTTATTGTTGTTGTGATTGTTGTTGTGATTTTTTTTGTTATTGTTGTTGTTATTGTTGTTGTTATTGTTGTTGTTATTGTTGTTGTTATTTTTATTGTTATTGTTGTTGTTATTGTTGTTGTTATTGTTGTTGTTATTGTTGTTGTTATTGTTGTTATTGTTGTTGTTATTGTTGTTGCTATTGTTGTTGTTATTGTTGTTGTTATTGTTGTTGTTATTGTTATTGTTATTGTTGTTGTTATTGTTGTTGTTATTGTTGTTGTTATTTTTGTTGTTATTGTTGTTGTTATTGTTGTTGTTATGTTGTTGTTATTGTTGTTGTTATTGTTGTTGTTATTGTTGTTGTTATTGTTGTTGTTATTCTTGTTACTATTGTTGTTACTATTGTTGTTACTATTGTTGTTACTATTGTGTTACTATTGTTGTTACTATTGTTGTTACTATTGTTGTTACTATTGTTGTTACTATTGTTGTTAGTATTGTTGTTATTATTGTTGTTATTATTGTTGTTATTATTGTTGTTATTATTGTTGTTATTATTGTTATTATTGTTTTTATTGTTTTTATTGTTATTATTATTGTTATTATTATTATTATTATTATTATTATTATTATTATTATTATTATTATTATTATTGTGAAGTCAGCTGGATCTGTAAACATCCGAGCATATTCTTGACGGAAGAATAAACAACAGCAAACACCAAGAGAAAATCAATAATACAAACTATAAATGAGTGGTTTCATTGATAAAACCTAACAATTACAAGCTCGTTACATCATAAGAATCAAGACTCTTAGCAAGGGGAGATCGAGCATGATCTCCCCTCTCATCCGGCAGCCCTAGGCTCCGGGCAGAGTCTCTCTCATATCCTTAATCTCTACACATTGAAACTGGTTTATATAGGCCTCGGCCCATATTAGATGTGACTTGGTCCATTCGTGCAATTGGACCAGGTGTATGGTTCAATCGTACGACTGGATCATGCGTATGGTTCAATCGTACGACTGGACCATTCTTATGGTTCAGTCTTACGAATGCCCCAATCGCATCTCTCAGTCGCACGACTAGTCCATTAGCATGGCTCAGTCGTACGATTGAGTCGAATTCGCATAGGCTCCTGTGAATGACCCAGTTTCACGTGTTTACAACATATCAGGTGTATTACATTAAGCCTAGACTATTCGACAAGCGACGGACACACTATATATGACAATATATGCTCCAACAAATTCCCCCTTAGACGTTGCTTGCGAATAGTAGATAACACCTCTTACAATCTTTAGTCAATCTTTGCTTTGGTTGCCAATAGAATCAAACGAAAACCATATTAGCCAACGTTGCCGATCCGTCAGGTTACACACATCCCCGAAAATGAATTTAGGCACAATAGCTTTCGTTTACTTTGTAGAACACCATCATCGCAGCAAGACTCCCCATATGACTGATTTTTCCATATAATGACATGAACAATTTTCCATTGCTTCAATCTTCACACAAGCTAACCTGATTAACATCACCACCTGCAGAAATTCCCCCTCACATTCAGCATATCCCAATATATAGACATTGTGCTCTCCTAGCGTCTTCACATGGTGTATTGGGAAAAAGGTTGAATGTTACAATCCACAGCAGACATATTGAACAAATCAACATGCACGTAGATTCATCATCAGAAACCTGCTCACATCATCACTTTCTGATTGCGTCTTCACTTTCTCTATACATGGATTCCCCCTAAGAATTAGAATCCTCTCTGTGCGGATAAATATAACTTGATTGGCCCATAAATAGTCAGATGCTCTTAACTACCCCCATAAAATCAACACCGACTCCTGACATCTTCTCTTCTCTCTTTCGTGTTCCAATTACATTCACTTATTCTGGAAGTCCGACGAATAATGGGGTATACATCGAACTTATTTGACAAAGAACCTCAGGGTGAATATGCTTTGCTCATCCTCAAATCTGTGCAAGAAGCTGTTCCAGACCCTTTTTTTTGGTCTGGAACAAACGCGGTTGGCTCATTTGTGCGATTGAACATACGGATGGTCTAGTCGCACGATTGAACATACGTATGGTCTGAAGGGTCCATTCGCATGGTCCAGTCGTACGAATGGTCCATTCGCATGGCCCAGTCGCATGAACGGGTTTGCACGCAGATTTTCAAATTTGCAGCCGCTAGGGCTGCCCAAAACCCTAATCTTACGAATTTTACATGAAACGAACCAACATAGACATCATAAGATTCGCAGGGGTGATTGGAACGTGGTTTCGAGTTCGATTTTAACATAGAAACTACACACGTAACCAGATCTGAGCAAAACACGAAGAACACGAAGTGGGTTTAACGTCAAGATCTGAACTTTGGTCCAGAAATCAAGTGCTCGGGTTGCTAGAATGATTGTTAGATCATTCCAGCAGTAACCGACTCTGATACCAATTGTTAGGATCTGGTATTTGAACAAAACACCAACTGATTAACATGTAAACCAGACCAAATATTGCGGAATCCTATTTGTTTGGCCATCCAATCAGTGAGAACGCACGTAGACACAATTGTATATTGAATCTAACGTCAAGAATCGATTAGGAATCAATCTACAGCGTTCTATGAACTTGGAGTATGAACTTAGAGGCTTCTGGACGGCTAGGGTACGTTTGGAGTTGAAGTGTAATCAATGCTTATGTTTTTCCATGAATTAGGTGCTATTTATAGGTTACGGTTGCTCATACGGTTGCTCATTCGCATGAAGTTGTTCATGCGTATGGTCCATTAGCATGGGCCATTCGCATGATAACTTCATGTTGTTATGTTTGAATGTATTAAATATCATAATGTTATTTATATTAATCCAATCAACCACAAACCTATATAATCAAGTCAATATGCGTTAAACAACTCATTAATGAAATATTAAACAATACAAATCACAATCAAATATTCTCATTTCATTAAGTACCCAATATTACATAAGTGCAAGACATTCAAGACATATTACATTGAGATCAGGATCTAGGTACATATATGTATCAACAAACTCCCCCTTGGACCTTGATCTATCTATTGTCTAACATCTTTCATAATTTCCTCAAACTTCTTGTACTTAGCTTCTCTAGTGATTCCTGTATTTATCTCGAAAGCAAAACAAAGTCGTATCACCTTCTGGAATTGTAAAGCTTGTACAATATCTTGTGAGTCATAGAACAGTGGCCACTTGTATAAAGTATAAACATCTTTTGCTGACAAGTTGGTGAGCCATATTGGGTCAAACACCCTTATGGTTTCCATTATACCATTTCTTTTTAAGACTATCACGGCCTCTCCCGTTCTCCAATCGTAGTACCACCATTTGAAGTGTGGAGTGAAGTCTTGGCATCACCCATAGTGGGATCTTTGACATTGTATGTGGTGGACTCCACTTCAACACAATTTTTGGTTTGCCAGTTATGGCATCAACCTCAGATCGTCTAATGTACCTCGTTGGCTATTGAGGTTTGAAGTTGACCCATATGGTGTGGTACTCCCTCCTTAGAGCTGCTTCAAACCAGCCTGACATCTTACGAGGGTCAGCGTATAGCAATTTTAACTTTGCTAACCGTTAAGCTCAAAACCTGGAAGAGTCTTCAGATCGTGTGGAATCTGAAGTACTCAATTCCCTTCTCACATTTAAGAACATAAACGTTGAGGTCTTCAAAATGTGCCCACGCTATGATCCTACCAGCCACCTTTTGATGTTTCTTGACCTTATACAGCTTGGTGTAGACAGTTGACATTGTAGCTCTGCGTTGGGCTCTTATCTCTTCAAAACACGCTACCCATTCAGCCTTTTTGATGTTGACTTCAGTGTCTGAGGCTTGGGCCTTCTCCTTATCCTTTTCTGACTCTTGCTCCATTTTATCCAGAGTCTCAAAAGTGTCAATGGCAAGAGTATCTCCCAAATTGGGAACCACATTACCATCAATGTCAGTGTACTCTGGATAATGTTGATCTGTGACATCTTCTATCTCAATCTCATCAATGTCATTGAGTTCGTATTCACTATCACCTTGGACTGTTGGAGCGTTTTTCACGATCTCGTCGGCATTTAGTTTGAACATTTCGGCCAACTGCTCGTCAGTGAAATTGTGAATTATCTCCCCCTTTTCTGGGGTGTAACTCATAGATCTCCTTACTATACCTTGCTGATCAAGAATCATGGTTAATTGAGTCTTGACCTGCTGAAAGGGATCTACATCAAACTCATCCCTCTGAAAGTTTGGATCTGCTTGATTTACACATTCAACACAACAATCATTAGTTAACAATCAAAACAGAAACATTAACATTATATATAAACATTCATTACATTAATTTTGATACAAGATTCAAATACATATGATTTAAATAATATGATCAGCTAAGTATTACTCTTATCATGTATCATAGGCTCTTCTGCTGCCGGGGCGGATGTGGAGGCACCTTGATCTTGTGCTCTCTTCGTCCTCCTTTCACTGGCAGGTGTGGCACCCGCAGCAGGTGTGTTGTCTTCATCATCATCAACCTCATCATCTCCAGCATCACCAACAACATCAGTATCATCATCACTATCATCATCCTCGTCATCACTATCATCATCACTGTTATCTCCATCCCCTTCCTTGATCTTTAGGGGCTCTTCCTTGGATCCCTTGAGACGTAGCATGATGGTCTTGTTGGTGGTCTCCAACTCCTCAAACCTTTTTGCTGATTGGACATGCTGCTCCCGGAGTTAGGACATCTCTACACGCTGAGCATCCATCAGCTGGGCCTACTGAGATATCTGCAGAGATTGGGCAGCAGTAAAGTCTACTAGCTGACGTATCTGAGCAGTCTTCTCTTCGTCTACAGCCAACAGCCTCAACACCATACGGTTAAGTGCCGAGAGTTGTTCCTCTACCCAACTAGGAGGTAGAGGTGATCCTGATGTGTAGGAAGGGCATGATGGTGGTACAGCATGGTGGCTAGTGGTGGTGGTGGTGGCAGTGGTGTAGATTGGGGTGGTATAAGTATAACAGGTGGAGGTCTGGTTGTAGTAGTGGAAGGTGAAGGTGTGGCAGTGATGGTGGGTGGTATGGTAATGGTGGTAGAGGGTGTGGTAGAAGTGGTGGTAGCTGTGGTGGTGGCTGTGGTGGTAGGTGGAGTGTTGGTGGTAGCTGTAGTGGTGGTGGTGGTAGTGATGAAGGTGAGTCTTCGCTTCTTCTTCTTCATGTTGTGGGGTTGAGCCATCCTTTTCTTCCTCGATCCTGTCAAGAAGGATGCTCCCCCTAGAACACGGCTTGGCTGATCGGAGCATATGTAGAATTAGTGTTAGTCTCTCCCGACCCGCCAAGGCGTCTACCAACCACCCGGAGCCCTCGTTCTGTGGCAACGACTTTACTGCCCACAGTCCAAGTCAAAGGCTCCTCATCTGAATCCTCCTCCTCACCAGGTATGAAATCCTGGTGGAATCCAGCAGTCTCTGCTCCATCATGGGCAGATGCCGGAGATGCTATTTCAGTAGTGGGGGCCCTTGGTTGAGTGGGCCCTGCATCTCCAGCATCACCACTGTCATCGTCATCGGAGTCATCCTCCGGGAGCTGTAGCTGCTCAACCTCTGAGTCACTGTCAACATGACGCCATTTACGCCTTGCCAGCACCATGTAATCTACCTGGGCTAGATGCCCGAACAGTCTCCTCATAGGGCGCTTAACCTGCTTCCCCTTGTAGACCTTCATACGACCCAGTGTAGTGTCATCCATCACCTCAAGGATCACTGCATCCTTCTTCTCCTTTGGCAAGGAAGGGAGCTTCTGGTCAATAATCATCTGCATGAATCGAGGGTACATGCAGAAGCCCTCCTTCCCTTTCCCCTTAATTTTCTCCACCAGTAGGTGAAGATCATCCTGGAGGAGCTGAATGGGTGGTTCAGCAACAACGCTACATACGCGTTTTGGATCTGATCTGAGAGCTCATCAAAACCTCCCTTCCGAGACGCTATACACTTCAGCAGCACATGTGCGAGGTACTTGAACTGGGGGCATAGGTTGCTCTTGTTGAGCACCCCTACATTGATGTCCCCAAAGTCTTAGCTCGCAAGAAACATCCTCGGACAGTAAGGGGGTGTAATCGAGTGGGGCAATCAACATCATCCCCAAACTGTAGCACCGTCCTAAGATCATCCTCAGTGATCTCTATGGCCTACCCAATATAGAACTCTTGATGCGATGAGGCTCTGAGGATCTATCAACTACTGCGCCTTCCCAGAAGGCCTGTTGAATAGAGCGATATGGTGTACACGGAGTCGATATGGCATGGAAGATCCTCGATCTCCTCAGAAACATGATAATGCCAGAAAAGTCTGAAGCATTTCTGGATGTCAGATCCAGATGAGCACAAATGTTATGCTTAGTGCTTATAGTCCACCGACTTGCCATCTGTTACATGATGAATATAAACGTTAGTATCCGTTGATGAATAATATCTTGAATCATTTGGACTTGAAATTCTTTCTGTTCTGTCGTGTGAATGAGACTGTACGACTGAGATCTAGTCGTGCGAATGAGTGGTGCGACTGAGATCTAGTCGTGCGAATGATCTCATACATAGGACTTGAACATGCGACTAGGCTCATACGTATGTAAACTCATTCGTGTATATCAGTCGTGCGATTGAACTCATACGCATGGTTCAGTCGTGCGGTTTAGCCATTCGCAATACTCAGTCGTGCGACTGAAGTTCATCAACCTGTCCATTCGCATAACAGACTGCTGTTCAATTCAAATTCAAGTTTTGACTAATTCTTATGATTAGACGTCGTGTTTTGGTTCATTGGACTCGCAATCATTCTATTTACCACCTAATAACATTAATTTCAATCATTTGCTTAGTTTGATTAGGTTATTTAGCCAAACAAGTCTCGATCCTTGGTTTGGACCTAATTTGACTATTTTGGAATCAAATTTAATGAAATACGAGTGGATTGCGCCACATTATACCTGTATAATCAGTGGAAATCGTCAATACACAAGAATCAATGGTATAAAAGGCTCAAACAAAACTTGGCAGAGTAACGACGTGTCGTGCGAATTAGGGCAAATTTTGGGTTGATGAATGACTGCGACCAACTACCCCACTATTTATACTAGGGTTCCCTTCAGTCGTGCGACTGAGCCCAGTCGCACAATTTCTTTGTGCAACTGAAGATCAGTTGTGCGACTGGCACAGTCGATCACCTTCAGTCGTACGACTAGAGGTCAGTCGTACGACTGTGTCATTCGGTCACCTTCATTCATGCGATTCGCACATTTTAGGTGTCCAATCGTGTGAATTTAGTTGTACTGATGGTCCAATCGCACGTATGTCTCATATGTGTGGGTTAATCGTGCGATTTGGCATACTCGTATCCTTCAATCGTACGACTGGTCCACGCTCATGGTCCAGTCGTGCGAATGAATCATACTCATGGTTTTTGACTTTAAGACCAATTTATAGTTTATACCCCTTTTAACTTATGAATAAACGTTATGAGCATTTGATCATCTCAGATATGATCATTTTATCTTGAAAAACCTTTGATCACCTCAGACGTGATCCTTTTAAAAAACTATTATCACCTCAGAAGTGACCCATTTTTGTTTGAAAGCATGTGTGGTCACCTCAGACATGAACTTTTGGATGATAAGGTTCCTTATCAACTTCCATGACATAGTCCTATATTAAACACTCTGAAATTGACAAAATATAAATAGAAATAAAAGAAATAACATTGAAACTTAAAACTAATACATGGTTTTGTGTTTTTGTGAGGGTTAACTCCTAAGAAGTAGTTCTAAGGAATAATTTTTATGAGAGAGCAGCTTCAATCATTTAAACCATACATGGACCAATTCAATTGGAATCATACATGATACTTAAATCATTCAGGACACGTTATTTAAAAACTTTGATGCTCTATTCTTGTTTTTCATCTGGAGTCATTTAGCAAATTTGGGAAATCATACTAGTACTCTAAGGTCCCCACACTGATTTGAACTTTCAAGAATTGTAGCCACAATGATTGTCAGTATACTTGTCCTCTTAAATCCATACACAGACTTTCAACACAGATTGGTGATGGTTTAGGTTTGTTCATTTCAACAAGCATTTATGGATCCCACACTTATATGTTAATCAACATTCCTTAGGAGATTTTTGAGCGGTCTCAGGGTAGTATTCAAGAAGAAATTATTCATAGAACTTTCAAAGAGAAGCCAAGCCTCAGGTCAGTGCCACCGCACAGCAGAGAGGCGGCAAACAACGATAAATTCTAGAATATATAGGTTATGCTTATCCTCAGGTCAGTGCCACCGCACAGTAAAGAGGCACATAACCTATCTTCTTGTTTGAGCAATTTCAATCTTTTTGCATAGATCTCACCAACAACATAGGTTATCAGTTTGATTGCATTTGCATTTTTATGTGCTTTTGCTCATGCTTTGGTCTTACGCACATATTTGTGGCGTTTAGTTTGCTCGTCACCCCTTATTGGAATCTTGTTGATTGTGTTAACCAGGGATAAGGTGTTACCCACAGCTAGTCAAACATTTTACTTTAATCTTGAGATCACCAAAAGATCTAGTCATCTATTGTGTTGAATCTACCGACATATCATATGTGGTCTAGCAACCTCTAGGTCTACTTTCTTTGTGTTACCTTAATAGTAGCTAGCTTATCTATCATATTTCCTTTTATATTGCTCAGATTGCACAGACTTATACTTGAGCTTTGCATCTTTTTCAATTTTGATTTTTAAAGTCCCAAATGATTTGTTCCTGTGTACTATCATATTCCAAGGATTGAATCAGTATCACACATATGATCTTATTTTTATAAGCTTGCCTCTCCTTCTCCCTCGTTTTTTTTTTGTATATTACTGCCTAAACCTATTCTCCCCCTAAAATTATAAAACCGTCACGGATTAGCATTTTAGGATTTTAATAGGCAAGGAAATAGACCAATTTTAATTTAACTACTTAAAATTAAGCAAATAAAATGAAATAAAAGAAATTGGAAAAATAAAAGAAACTTGACAAGACGCATCGGACTATGCATGGTCATCTTCAGGAATGACCTCACTTTTCCTTTTAATGTCGTTGACCTCTAACAAGTATAGAAAACATGGTTTGTCAAATGCCTTTGTATAGAGGTCAGCGCATTGAAAATCTGCATTTATTTTTACCATATCGATTAAGTTCTTTTCAAAGCAATCACGTATAAAGTGATATTTAATTCCAATGTGCCTGGTCTTAGGATGTTGGACCGGGTTTTTAGTGACTGCAATTACAGCAGAGTTATCAACAAAGATAGGAGTAGAAGAGAAATTCAAACCGTAATCCCGCATTTGCTGTTGAACCATATGATTTGAGAACAGCAGCTTGCAGCAACAACGTATTCGGCTTCACAGGTTGACAATGCAACCGAGGTCTGCTTCATACACTACCACGTTACTAATCTTCACCCAAAGAACAACACCCTGCCGATGTAGACTTGTAGTTCATCTTGCAGCCGCCGTAATCCGAGTCATTATACGCCGTAAGCTCAAAGTCATCATCATGAGGATACCACAAACCAAGTGTGGGTGTACCCTTCAGATAACGAAAAATCCTTTTGACCCCAATAAGATGGTTCACCTTAGGCTTTGCCTGATATCATGAACATAAACATGTAGCATACATGATATCAGGTCGTGAGGCAATGAGTTACATGAGAGATCCAATCATCCCTCGGTACATAGTGGCATCTACCAGATCACCTTTTTTGTCGGGTGCTACATCATGGTTTGTAGTAAGTGGAGTTTCAGTTGTAGAAGCATTCTCCATGTCAAACCAACTGAGAATATCACCTACATACTTGGTCTGATGTAGGAAAATCCCATTTGGTGTCTGATCCACCTGTAACTCGAGAAAGAACTTCATCTCTCCCATTGCACTCATCTCAAACTCCGCCTTCATTACTGCTTCAAACTCTTTACATAACTCTTTGTTCTTGGAATCAAAGATTATGTCAATGACATAGATCTGGACTAGCAGTAAATCTCCATCTTTTTATTTGATAAACAATGTACAGTCAATGACTCCCCTGCGAAAACCGTGTTTCACAAGATGAGTCAAGAGTTTCTCATACCAGGCCCTCGTAGCTTGATGAAGCCCGTATAGTGCCTTATCGAGTTTGTAAACTCTGTCCCGATGATATGGATCCTCAAATCCCTCGGGTTGACTGACATACACTGTCTCTCGAATCTCACCATGAAGGAATGCACTCTTCACATCTAGTTGATAAACTTTGATCTTCATATAAGATGCATAGACAAGGAAGATGCGGATTGCTTCCTTTCTTGCCACTAGTGCAAACACTTCATTGTAGTCAATACCCTCAACTTGTCAAAATCCCTGAACAAGAAGCCGATCCTTGTTTTGGATGATCACTCCTTGATCATCTTTCTTGCATTTCAAGACCCATTTGGTGCCAATGACCTCAGCACCTTTAGGTCTATCCACTAGAGTCCATACACCCAACTTCTTGAACTGAAGAAGTTTTTCTTGCATGGCACTCACCCATGCCTCATCATTCAGGGCTTCACTAATATACTTTGGCTTAAACTGAGACAAAAAGCAACGATAGGCACCGTCATGAAGGCATCCCTTTTCAATCACAGAGGCATAATCAGCTGAGTACAACTGATTTCTGGTCTGAACTCCTGATCTCACATCTTCTATGACATTATCCAAAGGATGATAGACGTTTAGACGTGAGCCAGGAGTTGTTGGAACAACCACCTCAGAATCAAGATTGTGAACATTTGGTTCTGGGTCTGAGTCAATAGGAGTTTGAGGTTCCAAAAGCTCAGAAGCACCACTATCAGATGCTTGTGAACTTGTGGTAGGCGGAACCTGTACATCCTGGTTGTTCTGATTAGTTTCCACATTTTCGTCATTAGAGGAAGAGTCACTCACATCAAGTGCTTCCCCTAAGTTGGTAGATGATTGATTTTGTGAACTGGATGGTGTTGAATCTTGAGACGGTGTGTTCAAGACATCATACATCATCTTGTTTGCCAACTCGTCTTCTGAAGCAGAGAGAGGTATGTTGAAGGACTTGAAGAATCCATCATAGTCAAAGAAGTAAGCAATCCCTTTTCCAGCAGGTGGTGTGATGTATCTCTGAACATCAACGTTACACCACACCTCTACTTGACCTGTTGAATTGTTGTAAACTCTCTTGTTTGGTATGTTGTATCCTAGAAATATCCTTCATCAACCTTCTCACTGAATTTTCCCTCCCGAGTCTTCTTCAGCAGGGTGCACGGAGCGCCAAACGGCTCGAGATACTCTAAGTTAGGTTTACATCGTTGTAATAACTCATAGCATGTTTTTCCATGGCGTTTAACTACCATAACTCGATTAAGTGTATAACATGCATTTGCCATTGCTTTATTCCAGAATTAAATAGACAGTTTCAAGTCTACCAGCATAGTCCGTGTTGTCTCTATCAAGCTACGATTCTTTCGTTCAGCAACCTCGTTCATCTGAGGAGTGTAGGCAGAGGTAAATTGATGCACAGTTTCCTTTTCCTTGCAGTTGGCCTCCATCCACTGATTTTTGAACTCGGTTCCATTGTCTGAGCGCACTTGTCATACCTTCAGCTTGTATAGGGATTCCAGTGTAGTTACCAATTCCTTGAAGGATTCAAATGTTTCTGATTTGGATTTTAAAAACATTACCCAAGAGAATCTTGAGTAGTCATCCGTAACTACATAGCAATACAAGTCGCCTGCGATGCTTCTTGTACTGACTGGACCAAACAGATCCATGTGAAGGAGCTCAAGAGGAAGTTCTGTAGAATGAACTTTCTTTTCCTTATGAGACTTCTTCGTTTGTTTGCCCTTTGCATGCAACATAAAAATCCGGGAGTTGGAAGTTTTTGACATTTACTCCTCTCACAAGATCATTCTGGATCAAGTGATTCATTTTCCTCGGATTTATGTGTCCCATTCTCCTATGCCAGGAGATAGAGTCCTTCTCAGTAGCTTTGGACAAGAAGCATTGGACTTCATGATCCGTTGTGGAGGCCTTTGAGAGATCCAAAACATAAAGATCATTATATCTTGAAGCTGACATTAGGACTTGGTCCTCCGGTAACACGTAGTCCTTCTTCAGAATGTAGCACTTCTTGTTGTCAAAGACTACTTTGAAACCTTTATCACATATTTGAGAAACTGAAAGTAAGTTATTTTGTAATTGTTGGACATAGTTTACCTTATCAAACTTAACTTTCTCATTTCCCACTTCCCCTTGGGTTGTGATGTACATGCCTTTGTTTCTAGCAAATGAAACATGCCCTCCTTTGATTTGTCTGACATTTGATAAGAGAGCTCTATTCCCTGTCATGTGCCTGGATGCTCCGCTATCTACAATCCACGTGTTAGTCTCATCACTATAGCGAACACCCTGCACATTCAATGAAAACATTAGTTTATGTTAGGAACCAAGCATTCACTGGCTTGGGTTTCCCCAAGGCATCACACATCATAAACTCAACCCATTGACCATTTGAGGTTGAGGGAAGCTCAGATTTCTATTTGTTCTCATTTTCAGATGCTGAGGCGGATTTTTCTTTCCATAGTCCAGCTTTGTGTAAGGCCTGTTTGTGATAAACAGACGACTGGCTGATGGGTTGAACTTTGAGTTCACTCTCTCTTTTAGGAGGCGTCACTGAGTTCCTCTTAAAAGAGCTAGGTGTTGATACAGGAAGTTCAACTTTCCTCCTCGGTGTCTGATAATAAGGACAATTAGATGTAATGTGACCGTACTCTCCACAATTGTAGCAAGATCTGCTTTCAACTCTACGGTTTATATGTTTTGGTGGAGATGTAGATGTCACACGGTCGACTTTATTATGTTTAGATTGAGACACTTCTTTATTAGATGTATGATTTGGTTTCACCAACTTAATTGCTTTACCTGGTTTTACATCTTGTGTTTCTTGTTTACCTTGACTTTGACATGACGCTCGTGATTGTTTAGGTTTTATAGTCCTTTTGGGTTCTGATTTTACTTTTTTGACCCTAACTTTAAATTAACCTTTTCAAACTCAACTTCTAGGTTAACACAAGGCATCTTTCCTTTTGCCTTTGAAGTGGCCTCCTTTTGTTTAGCGTCAGATTCATTGGATTTACTTACGGAATCCGGATTACTAACAACAGGAGTTGACACCACATGATCCTTGATGGGGTTATTGTTAATCGGTTTACTTTTGGTGTTCATCAAGGTCTCAAGTGGTGGTGGAACCACTTTGTATCCCAATCCCTCCCCATTGTTTCTCTCTCACTAAGTGTTGGATAATGTGAGATGAGCTTGTCCAACTGTGCAGTTTTTGTTTTAAGGAGTTGACTTCTACTTCTAAAACTGCTTTCTGCTTCTTAGTGTCCTCTAGGGAGTTCAGATAGTACCTAATGTCATTTGCTTGGTTAAAGCCAACTACCTCTGTTTCCCTAAGCTGTTTATTCAATAGGTCTATCTTTCCTTATAATTGTGCTTGTTTTATTTTAATACTCTATTAGCCTCAGTGTATAGTTCTGGATCCTTTACTAGGCTATCATTATGATCTAATAACCTAGCAAATTTCAAATCAATACTTTCTCTAAATTTATTGCAATCTAAACAAGCATGATTATTAAACAACTATTCAGTAGTACTTACCTGAGATGTTGAAGAAGAATCAGCCATGAGTGCAGAATCTGTTGTCTCTGGTTCTGGTACTGGTGATTCTGACGTTAATGCAGATTTTCTTCTTCAGGCAGGTGGTTGACCACATGTGCAGTATCTTCAGAATTTGACATCGCGATCTCCACTGCTATACTCTTCTCTTGTGGAATCGTCATCAATGTCCTCCACACTAGCTAGTTGGACTCTCCCGGTGAGACGAACCGAAAGCTCCAGTCCTGTCCTTCATCCTATTAGCAGTCAAGGCTTTGGGGTCCTTGCTTGATGAAGTAGAACTGCTAGATGTGGCTTGTCCTGACGATTAAAGGACGAGAAGGGATTGCCATTACCAGTCTTCTTTGGCTTCACACACTCCTGCTTGAAGTGACCCTTCTCACCACAGTTGAAACAAGTTACCTTTGACTTGTCAAAGCCA